>MJUU01007113.1:10864-21191 GCA_002080025.1 Modiolus philippinarum
AGCATACATCTCTACCACGGGGAATTGTTTTACCAACTCCACACTGCAATAAAAGACAAACTCCTGTATTAAATATTTTACGAAAAGATACGGAGTAATTGAACATGAGACCATAACACATATGTTAACTCCACTTGCAATAATTTTAATGAGCTGTATGGCCATTTCGGAAAAGTCTCATCAGTGAATAAGAAAACTAAATTTAGATTACTACAAACCCTTCATTTTTTACTTATTCCTTGAACTTTGAGAGTTTGACGACAATATAAAGGCTGCGTGACACTAATAAGAAGCAGGGGACGCATACCTTTCCGTTGCATCCGATCTCATTTATGTTGACAATGGTTCTGTGTTCATAATCTGCATATGTGTCTCCAATTGTCTTTCTATACCATAGTTATGATATTTCTCTGTTTCTTGCTGATTCCAATGTTGCTTTTGTCTTTGAATTATTATTTTATTGTATGATAGCTCGGTCCTCATTTACCTCATCCATATTTTTTTATCAAGCCAGTATTGTCTATCTACATATGTGTCCCGGGTTTGCTTTTCTGCATTGTTCTTATGAGAGGTATGCTCTACACACATTTCAGTTTAGCTTATTAGTTTATTCAGAAAAGAAACACACTGACAAAACATATTTTGACATATATTACATACAAAAACTTAAAATAGATTACGTACAAATACATACATAGATTTTACATACAAAAACATCACACAGATTACATACCTAAACGACTAAAGTAGCATCTTTTGTAGCTTTTGAATAAATATTGATAGATTTATTAACCCCTTAACATTTCAAATTTCAGAAAAGTATAAATTTTCTCTTATTTTTGGGTAACTTATATAATACGATTGAAAAAAAAAACATTTCTAATTTCTAAAACTAATTGCATCCACAGAGATAGTGATATTCATCTCCAAGGCCATTTCCACAAAAACCTACAAAAACCTTTTTGGTCGTTTTAACCTGGATATGGGATGTTGTCTCCTTGACATTTACCCCATTTCCTTTCTTTTTTATATAAAACCTATCATCTTTCGAAATGTTCCTCCACCTCTAAGTTTCTATAGGAAATTAAATAATACAAAAACTCAATTTCCAGAAGTTAGATCGGTGACCCCCTTTAAGTTAAGACGATAAGGTTTTAGTTTAAACTTATGTTGAAAATTATAATAAAACTGCTCTCTAGACAAACTTTTTATATTAGTAAACCATTTTTGAATTTACCGGTCTGAGACGCTTGATATTCATTTTCAAAAAATCTAAACTGATATTTCCTTAAATATTCCTAAATTCACTGAAACCACACTCATCAAAATTAGGTTTTCAATAATAAATCCACTTGATAAAAAGGATCACTTTGCACATAAAGTTAAAACAATAATTTGTATGAATTACCCGACAGTTTACTTTCTTTAGAAACTAAGTTATGTTAAAACGCAACATCTTCTATTTGATATGTACTTCAAGGAAATCACCCAAGCTCTCCATAGACCATAAAGTTAGTTGTAGATGATCTTATACCAAGTATTCGTTAACAGAATTGAATATGTAATTTTTCAACATTGCTTTTATTTTCAAGACCCTAAATTTCTGAAGAGTAAGTTAAAAAAAGGAAATACCAGCACACCAAATAGTTCAACTGCAGATCAATTGGAATGGAAATGTTTTGTTTCTCTTTGTAGAGAATATAAAGCGTTTTTTCAGTCTGATAAACCAGTTTTTGTGCTTAAAAACATGTGTATAGTTAAACAAAAGACCAAAGTAAACACATGCGTCTTTTTTTCTAAGTTTTGATTATATAGTTAAATGTTAAATTTTGTGCAAATTTCTGTTTTGAGAAAACTATGACCTTTGTCTTTCCTTAATTTACACTAAATTTCTAATCAGCATTATATTTGTTTTAAAAAAGAAAGTGCTTTTTGTGACTCTGACGCTGACTCCGCAAAAATTACGGTGTCATCAGTCTACAAAAGAATAAACATTTTGATATGCAAATTCAGATTATCCATTATTTTTTCACTCAACATTTTTTTTCTCGAGTTTAAGAAATGATATCTAGTTATTAAAATTGAGAAAATTTCTCTTTTGGATGCACTATCACACTTTTAATTTTGGCGATTTGTATTATGAAATTGTTATTCTGATCACCTGGTTATATTGATCACATCTTATTATTTTATTATACCAAATTGTCTGACTTTTGACTAGACTGTGATTGTTTAAGTGTTGTGTTTGTCTTCTGTTAGTCTTTTATATGGGCAGCAAATGAAAGCGTTTGTCTGAACACTTCCCCAGTAAATATTATGATTGTTGATAACTCATATCCATCGGGTAAGCAACATGGATGTTGTACTGCTCGACATCTTGCAATGAACTCGGCTAAAACCAATGCTAGGGCCGCCTTGAACTTACTAAAGGATATGAGCAAAGCTCACTGTTAAAGGCCTTATGGTGACTTCAAAACGAAGTACAACAATAAAAGCTTTGTCTGATTGCTTTGTTTTACCATTTATTTGAGAAGTCCTTGTCTCATGTGCATTTACTCCATATCATGTGCATTGCTTATGTGATATCCCTGTATTGTTGTGTTTTGTATATTGTCCTTGTCTTCGGACTATTAGTATTTGCTCATTTACTTCAGATAGTGCTGACTAGTAGTTGTCTCATAGTTTTTCGATATTTTTTATGTTGATTTCTCTATTCTCTTGAAATATATTGTACGAAGCAAATACAATTGTTGTCTATTGGTCGCTTCATGTCTGTGTCATAAGATATCTTTCTTGTCCTTAACTAATTTCAAGTAACTTTCAGACATTTTGGCATATCTGTTTCTTATCAGTTCTTTCATGTAATTTTCCGTTGGTTTTATATGTACCGAGGAGACATTAGTACCCAAACACTATTATCTCTCGTAATAAAGACTTTTGTTTATTCCTCGTCCAATTAATATCGAGCATAAATTATTAATATTGTTAAATTATTTGCTTATGAATTTCCATTTGCCATAATTAAAAGAAGAAACAGACTAAATGTAAATAACCGCATGACGTGCATCATATCAAACTTATCGAAGTTATAAAGTTGTCAAGAGTAGAAATCTAAGAGGTAAAGAGACACGCAGAAATTTGAATATTATTCTTCCTTTTCGGGAAAAAAGAAAATTTAAATTAAATCATTCCTTTAATTTTGTTTCCTGTTTATTTCTCTTGTTTTCTTTTGTTCTATTCAGAAATATATGATAAATCAGTTATTTTTATTACAATATAGAATTTATACCAGAGAGAAGAACGTTCGTTCAAAGCCTAGAAACACATAATACCTACATCGAAGAAGAAAATCACTATTCTGAAATAAGAGAATCTATAATGGTGCGGCCGATGACTACTTATGGAAGGCAGTTGTCTTATATTCGGGAATCAGATAATAATTGTGTTGATAATTACCACCACTTATCAAATATAAAATCGAACAGCACAGAACATCATATGATTAACAGCGTAGAAAACAAAGAATACAGTGATCCCTTGAATGCCATATCACAGTCTGACCAATTCATTAACGGCAATGAAGATTTAAAAGTATTCAATATTTGTGAACAAGCTGACTTAATGAATCCTCCCAGCCATATATATGTTTTGAGTGGACACGATAAAAATGCAGACGTTTTAAGCCCCCATTTGAATACTTCCTACATCTTTATCAAAGATTAAAATTATTTCAACCAATGCAAATGATAACAAGAAGTTTCAAGTACAGATTTTATATAAAGTAAGCACAATCCAATGGGATAAAGAATAAACATACTTTCCCCGGAAAACGTGGTGAAAATGATGATGTAATACTTGATAAGGGATGGCTCTTAAAATAAACGACATTTTAAATTGAAAATAAAAACAAGTGTGAATTCTAGATCTGTAAAATTTCTTCTCAGTATTCAGGTCATTATTATGTTCTTTGATAAATCGACAAACGAATACCGAAGCAAGAACGAGGAAAAGGGGAATTCTAAAATCATAAATCCAAAATTCTTTTTGGGTGTTCATACTATGGATTATATTTACTATCCTCAGTTATTTATCACTTAATGGTATATTAACTATCAACATAATTGATTTTTAATCGATTTCATTGCATGATTCCTTGATGTGAAATCATACAATTGCAGTGCTTTGGTACTGTTCGAGGATTAGAAAAGTTACACCTACTATAGGTTTTCTATTTTCTTTTTCTAAGTGTTAGAAAATGAAATTGTGGTAAGGGTTACGTGTTGACAATTCGAAATTGTGCATACATTCGTACAGAATAGCTCTTACAAGCTCAGCTAAAACAGCAGGTATTAAGGATCATACGTTGGGGCGATGGTCGTCTAATTGTTATCCAAGAAATATAAGGACTCATATATACAGGCTCAAATACAATTGGAGGCATATATGTATATGTTACAGTGAATTTGTAAAACAAGGGAATTTGTAAAATCACTGAAAATTCAGGGATTTTGTAAAATAACTAAACTTGTCAGAGAATTTGCAAAATCCCTAATTTAAACCAGGGCTTTTACAAATTCACTGAAAAAAATCAATCATTATTTTACTGATTCCCTGGTCATATTTAGGGAATTTGTGTAACAGCTTGCATATATAACTAACAATATGTTTAAAATGTGTACCAGATTAAGAGCCTAACTTACGATAAAAACATTAACGTTTCAATATTTGTAGTTTTGATGTCGTCTTTTTATTTTAGTATTTGTAGCTGTCTCACGTTTTTGTTTAGTCTTTGTTTTTCTCTGTTGCCGTTTTTGCCATGTCTTCGTTATTCGATTTTTGTAGTCTTCGCTTTCCTTGTTCCTTCGGTATTCTACTGCCGATGTTGTATTTAATATAACTGAACTTTTTAATTATTCAGAGTAATTTTAAATCAATGCAATATATGGCACCGGAATCAATGTTACGAAATTAAGCAGTTTTTTTCTTTTTAATACCTGTTCAATTAAGAAAGAAAGGGAAACTAAAATTATAAAAACAATTAAATAGAGGACAATTATTATCTTGCTCGAAAATTTATACATATAAGTCATTTCACACTGTAAAACGAAGATTAGGCTGTAATAAAAAAAAATATCCTAGATTCAAATCACCTCCTGTCCAATTTTTTTCAACCATTTCCAAAAAATGTTATGGACTTGTTATGGTCATTTTCTTCAAAATTAACGACACTTTACCATAAATGATAAAAAATATGGGATAAAATTTACCCGGCTATAGTGGATTTTACCAAAAGTTGAATGAAAATGTAGGATTTTTTTTTACAAACGCCTTATAAAATAAAATCTTTCGAAAATAAACCATACAATCCCACTCCTTGGTTTAGGGAAATACCATGAATATGCATATGTATTGAGAATGCATTTTACAGTATATTTTATGAAATTTTATATCAAAATACACTTTAAAGTGGAACTGCAGTAAAACTTGATACGATCATTTTAAATTGAAAAAAGCTAGAATATAATGAGATTCAATTGAAATCTGATTAAGATGAATCTGTTAAAATATATAGTTGATTTGAAGCCTTCCTGAACATTTTTTTGTACATTGTTGCCTCTAAATCGGGTTTAACAGTATAAATAATGTTTGTTGACAACCCCGCATCAATGACCAGGGAATACATTGATGTGGCGTTGTGCGACAATTAGCAAATAAATGTCTCATGTACATTTACTCCATTTCGTTCATTCGTATTTAGTTATTCTTTCACCATTTACGACTGGAGTTTGTCTCTCCTGAAGTGTTGAGTCCGTAACAAGATTTCCCCTGCGAGAGATGTATGCTCTCTATATATTTCAGTTATGGTGTACTTGTTCGTGAGAGAATTTCTCATAAAGATATACTATCATACTTTCAAATTTTTGGCTTTTATTTTTTTAATTTCGAAATGTAATTCTGACCACCTGTTAAAAATGCCTACATCTCACTATTTTATAATGCCAAGTTTTCTTACAATCGACTTGATGAGTGCCCTGTGTTTGTCTATATGTTGTAATCGTCCACTAGCTTAAGACACTAGTGCTTTTGTCGGGAAACAGATGACAGTGATTCTAAGAACACTTTACCAGTTTAATTAATGTTTGTTGACAACCCCGCATCCATCACCAGGGAAGACATTGATGTGGCAATGTTCGACAATTAGCAAATAATACCGTTCAAACCGGTGCTAGGGGCCGTCTTGAACTTACTATGAGGTATGAGCAAAGCTCATTGTTGAAGGCCTCATGGTGACTTCAAGATGAAGAACAACAATAAAAGCGTTGTTCCTTTGCTTGTTTTCACCATGTATTTGTAGAGACTTTGTCTCATGTACATTTACTCCATATCCTTTCATTCACCATTTACGACTGGAGTTTGTCTCTCCTGCAGTGTGGAGTCCGTAAAAAGATTCCAAGTGCAAGAGATGTATGCTCTCTGTATATTTCAGTTATGGTGTACTTGTTCGTGAGAGAATTTCTCATATAGATATACTATCATACTTTCAGAATTTTTGGCATTTATTTTTGTAATTTCGAAATGTAAAGTAAGTGAGAACCGAACCGTCAATCAACAGAAAGAACAATCCATGGACAATGGCAACATCGGACACAATAAGAAACAACGACACCATTTAAGTACGGGACAAAAAAGAAAAATGAAGACACACATACAGATGAACAACACGGACCTAATAAAAACCATGGGTTAGATCATGGGTGAGATCAGGTGTACCGGTCGAGTAAGCATTTCCTGCTTCTTATGAGACACCCGCCGTGTTGAACATGTCAAATCCGGTAGTAAAGTCAAATCCGATAGAGGAAAAACAAACTTTAGTTGCAGAGGGAAAGATATGTTGTCGTCTGGGAAACAGATATCCCATAGCGATCCACAAGATCGTGATGTCGACCGTAAAACTTCTGTAGTGATGACTTTAATTTTTTGGTAACGTACCCTTGCTTAAGTAGTCTATTTGTAAGCAACTGAGCTCTATCAAGGAGGTCACTGTAACGACCACAAGCCCTTGAGTAGCGAATGAGTTGTGAGATGTAAACTCCATATGCTGGTTCTTTTGGAATGTTGCTACAAAGAAAAGGGAAGTTGACTATTGGAAAAGTGAAGTCATCGCGTTTGTCATACAGGCTAGCACTATCAACAGAAAAAAGTACTGTACATACCAAGAACAGTGATTTTTTCACTGTCATTCACTGTTCTCTGCTGTGTTAGTACTGTGAAATATCTATTAAGTACTGTCAAGAACTGTGCCTATCGGGGACAGTTATTTAACAGTGAAACCCAAGTACTGTGATTAACTATCCAATACCGTAACAGTAACACACAGTGCATGACAGTCTTTACCGACTACTGTCATGCACTGTCCCGGTTTGTTACAGTACATGTCAGTTATTGACAGTATTTGGTGTTACTGTCATGCACTGTCCTTGATTGTAACAGTGCATGACAGTTAGCCGCAGTATTTGAAATCACTGTGTTGCACTGTGGCGGATTGTGACAGAGCAACTAAGTTAATAACAGTGATTTTTTACCGTATATGTACAAATAAATTCCTTTATCTATAATTATCTAAAATTTTCGAAATCAATCTATTTTATGTATTTAAATAAATAAACTATTTTTTTATCTTTAAATTAACTCGGTTGCCAACATTTATTTTGCAAAATGCTTGTTTGTTTTTTTTTTTAATTTCCAGAATTGCAGATAGATAGAACGGTAACACGAAACTTCAAGACATTTAAAATTTCCGGTGATGGTCTCAGAAATATCTGCATTATTTACTTATTCAAAAGGAAAGTTTCGCGTTTATTTCATTAAACTTGTCAGCACCATAAGTATATGTATATCCGATATTTAATTGCTTTTAGGGGACGACCATTTGAATTTTAGGGTTTTTGGCTTTGGCGATTTCGCCTACAAAAAATATTCGTTTTCATGAGAATTTCGAAAATTATTTATTCACATCAAACGTCACATCAAAATAATTTATTTGCATTTGGATAAAAAAATTATTCTTTAGTTCTACAAATTAAAATTAAATTCCACTTTTTCTTAGAAGTAGGTTTGAAATATCTATTTTAATTGGCAGCAAGATTAAATTTTTCATTTAAAAAGCCCCCCCCCCCTTCCCCCGCTGAATATGAATATCAAATCGTCAAAACCTAAGCAGCCAAGATAAGTTTAGTATTTCACGAATTATTTCTTAAATTTGCTGATTATATGTCAAAAGCTGTACGGTCATTTTCCCAAAGCAAAGTTAAGTTAGCTCGAAAACCGACTTATAAAAGTTTCTTTACTGTATTAAAATTTATTATCTGAAAGGAAATAATTATCTCCATTCAATATCGTAAATGACTAAAGATCTGACGGAGTGTTTATAATCTGCAAAGGGATATGAATATTTTTTTTTATTTAGACGTGGACAAGATTGTCTTGTTTTGCGGGTTCTATCGTGAATGTACAAGATTGTTGTCTGGTGTACATTTACTCCATATCCCTTTACGTGTACAAAACAAAAATACATCAAAAACCAATTCGCGATGTGAATTATAAATTGTCATGCTAATTTCTTTATTTACAAAAACGTATGATCATTAAGGCGTGAATTTCTTCCTATGTTGGGTCATTTTCAGAATATGCTTAGATGTTGCCCAAAATCAAGTAAGGTGGTCTCTTAATAAATGTACTTCTTGAAAATAAAATCAATATATGCTACACTTGTAGGTTTTGTAGATTATTAGCAGCCGAACATTGCCGTAAATAGCTTTTTGTGTCCATTTTAGCTATTTTACAGTGTTTGAGAAGATAGTACTACACAAAATATACCAAGAACCAGAACATTTTTTTTGTTACGAATGAATAAACATTTGGCCTTCCAAACAGCAGTTAGTTTGTTTCGGTTCTGGATGTCCTATACAACAAATTTCAACAAAAAAAAAACTGTCAAAATTGTATATAAGTGGTAAGTTCAGTGGCTGAATCTGTTATCTAAATGTACGAAAATGCATTCGATTTGATTTTGTTATGACAGTGTATGTAAGAGTTGACCTGTTACCTCAGTTTTCGGGAAGATTTTATGCATTTGGAAAATTAGTATGCTGAATGAAATAAATTCCCGGGCAAATGGCCAGACTTCTTTCTTTGTAAATGTAGTCAATTTCGTGTCGAATGGTGTAGGAAATTATCTCAAATATAGACCTCGTTTTGCGTAGAAATAATGCAAAATATTTTGGTTTTTTTTATATAGAAGTGGATATCATATACTCATTTTCCTCAAACAATGTCAAACAACAACACTTAGAATCGCCTATGCACCATTAAGATAACATTGAATTATCTGTTGTGCACCAAATTCAAAAATATTGAGCCTTTGTAAAGAATCATTATTTATACAACTAATAAACTATAGAAACTATGTATTAATGTATTCGCAACATCCATTAAATGCGGATAAAAATAACAAACCACCTGAAAAAATACTGTCTTCACAGAGCAGGCAACAGTGTTCGTAAATTTTACTAGGGTACTTATCGGAGTGTGTTCTCCAGGTTATAGGAAGCGATTAATTTATCACTTTGATTACATGGGTTGCGCATCGCTTCCAATCCGGATTTGACTCGTCACTTAGATGAGATCATCTGGGGTCAACCGGAGGAAAAAAGACATCATCCAACGTTGGAGCAAGGGACAGATATTTTCTACCAACGAATCTTACGTTGCTATTCAACATATAGGAAACAAATCGTTGGTCTTCCAAACGTTTAGATTTTATTTGCACTGAAGAGACATAAGTTGTCGAAATGCTCATATCCAGAATTTAAATTTACAGTAACTTCGGTATTTAGTTATTTCAACTGACAAAGAAATCCATAAGGAACATTTCCAACCAACAAAAAAACGAAACTTGAATGGTAATGAAGAAATTACTATCTTCGTCTATCAGCGTCTTGGAACCAGTTCTTTACCAGATTACTCCTTGTTTGGCTAAAATAATGAGCGATCAAATGTGTAATCGGTGTTATATGTTCATTTAATGGGTATCATACCTATCTTAAATTTTATGTGTCAGAAATAAACCATAAATATGTAAATGCTCTCCTTCAGTATCTTTATGTTAAATAAAAAAACTGTTCTTTGTATATCTTGTGTGGTTTACTGAGATGTATGACAGGGAAAATATGAGAGTTCTCCAGAGAAATTTGTTAGAAAGCAATTAACAATTTTGGCTTTTTCCTTTTTGCTCGTATGTCCTTGGCTATGATATGTCTGATATATC
>MJUU01007114.1:7009-19311 GCA_002080025.1 Modiolus philippinarum
AAAAAGTAATAGTGCATTACATGATACCCCGCCACGTTTCACAAAATTTCTAAGTTGAAAGGGGGCTAAACTCCAGAACTATGTGTACCGCTGAACCAAAAATCATACTTGGCCTGTGTTTTGAGTAAACAATTCACATACCAAGTTTGAAGACAATATATTATTTCATTTATAAGTTATGAGTATGGAACCCTTAAATTTGCAAAATTTCAAAGTTTCAAGGTTCATAACTCAAGAACCCCTTTGGACCTCTGAATATAAAATCAAACTTGACATGAGTTTTGTGGTAAACAATCTACATACCAAGTTTGAAGACCTTGTGTTATTTTGTTCACAAGTTATGAGTCAGAAATCCTAAAATTCGCAAAATTTCAAAGTTTCAAGGGGCATAACGCCAGACCCCCTTAGACTTCCAAGAAATCGAACTTGACCTGAGTTTTGTAGTAAACAACTTACATACCAAGTTTGAAGACCTTGTCTTATTTCATTCACAAGTTATCAGTCGGAAACCTTCGGGGACGGACGGACAGAGGGACGGTGGGACACACGACTGAGAGTATCACATAATACCTCACCAATTCGTGTGGCGGGGTATAAAAATGAAATTATTGATAAGTTCGTTGAACTAAGCAGTTATATACTTTTCAATAAATGGTAAATATGAGGTTAAAATAATTATTTTGATATAATTACAATCTTTTTGCCGCCGAGTTTTGGCTTTGTTGAAGAATATTAACCTGATCACATACAAAAGGTAGATCCTTAGCATATTTTTTCCAGTATGAATTTAATAAAATATCGAAGGTATTGCAAGTAATAGATGTAGTTGGTCTCATATCATATTGGAGCGACGTATGTCTCGAGAATATAATAAGAGACCCACTACATCTGATTTGTTGATGTACAACATTTAGGGCTTTCTATATGGTGACTTACTATATGGTGTGAGGTTCCTCACTGTGTTGAAGTTGTACGGTGACCCCTAGATGCTTTGTTTTGGGTCGTTTTAACCTGGATATGGGATGTTTACCCCATTTCCTTTCTTTTTCATAACTACTGGTCTTCATCACAATATGATGTCCTTGTGGCACATTCTTGTAAATGTTATGTTTGGGGTTGAAACACCTTTTTTCCGAAATGTCCTGTCTGTATTCAAGACAATGCAATGATTCCATATGACATGTTATCCAATAAAAATACATTATCGCGATCAGTTTTTGTAAAGTAAGAGTCCAATAAATGATGGAGAGTAGTTCCAATCATATAAATAGTTTGTTGATGTGTAACTACTTGCCTGTACCCACACGTGATGTCCTTTTGTCACGTGACAGACAAGTGACATTGATGCAGGTGTGTACTGACTGCTTGCCAAGTAGCTTCTCTATTGCCTTCAACATTAAGTTTAGTAAATAAATAGTTACTATTGTAAGTAAGTGTACTCCAAGCAAACATGTAGACTCCAGATACTGATGCAACATATACACCGTCAGTAGGATTATAATGTCCTCCCACATTGGTAATTACTCTGGTAAACTTAATGGTTGAATATGTGTTCAAAGTTGTTGTAGAATATAGTGTAGCAAAAAATACAACCTTCTTGTAATCGTTTGTCTCTAGAAATAAAATGAAAGAATATAAAAATATATGCTGTGCAGTGGCCACAAATTAATGTAAATAAACAAAGTAAAAATGGTAAGGAAGGCCACAATTAAAAAGTAAAATTAAATCAAATATACAAACTAAAAAACAGCTAAAAATATCCAAAACTGATGGAACGAGGAGTGTGCCCAACGTTTCGGCCAGCACGGCCTTCTTCTAGGGGCAACCGGGACAGAAAAGGGGAAAAGGTGTAGAGGAGACGAGAGAAAACTACTGGTGTGAAACAAAACTCATCTGTAAAAATTATGCTTAATCTTGAATTTAATCCAAGAGGAAAATAAAACGTTTGCATGCCTTACTGTGCAATCGTGTAATTTCAAATAAAGAAGTAAAATCATAAAATGGACTGTTTTTTAACATTCATGCCAAAGGGTCGAACAGTCCCTAGAAAGTGGATAATTTTTTTTTCAAGGAACTGTCGTTGTTTCTGACCAGCACTAGTTTGTAAAAGGACAGTTACATGCATGTCCAGTATGATGTAGTTGGATCTCGGAAAGTGTTCACCTACTGGGCAATCTTTTCCATTGGTGAGCTCTGTGTATGTTCGACAAAGCGATCACCCAATCTTCTACAAGTCTCGCCCACATAGACCATCTGGCATCGTTTGCAACCAACAGCATACTCTACGTTTTCAGTAGTGCGGATAAAACCATTTCTAGTTGGAAGACGTTAACTGGTCCTACTATTTCATCTTTTTCCAAAGTAAAAGGACAAATCAGACAGCGAGATTGCTTACATTTTCTAATGCCCTTGTATTCACAGGGAATTTGAGGAGTACCACTCTCGAAAGAGCTAGTGACAAGGTGCTTTGTTTGAGTTAGCTCCTTTAACGAGGATGGAAAGAGAATGGGTTCATCACCTTTTCCTACTGTTGACTAAAAACTGAAAACATGAGCCCTATACTTTAACAAAACAAAAACACGAAACCTAGAAAACGTTTCTTAAGTTCCATGTATATCACTGTCTTGTAACATGTACCACAATTTTGGTTGAGTCATAAATAAGATGGCAGAGCATCCCAGACCAAACTTGTAGACACCTCATTTTTTTTCCTTTTTAATTATTTGTCCTCGTTTCGCGTGAAGTTATGTTACTGTACACAAACCAAATATCATGGAGAGTCTCCACATCACGCCTCATGGACGAGCGTTCACACACAATCTTGTATTTCATGCCCAAAACAGAGAGTACGAAGTGCTTTAAAAAATCGAAGAGAAATTTGATGTTTGATTGAACTTTTCATCGAGTCAATCCACTTTACCCAACAAATGGGGATGTTAATAGCCTACTTTTGTACCAAACATTTTGATCAGCATACAAAGAATCTGTTACTTTCTCCATACATGCCTGTAAAACGATTTGTCAAAACTCCGTAGGGTACGGCTGTCAACACCAAATGTTTACATTCCTCCTTGATTACAGTTGAATCCAAATTCACAAACTCCGTAAGAAGTGTGCATGCAGATTAGTCTATGGTCAATATGACCTATGTTATTGTTGCATTTTAGTAGAAATTGTTAGAGAATTTTCGATTGATGCAAGCATTTATCTGAAGAGTTAAAAAACCAACCCTCTAACTGTCACTTACAACGAAGACTTTATATACCGGCTGTAATGTATCACAGATCATCACGTGAACAACGACTTGAACTTAAAAGAAAATGCATAGCGAGAACAACGACTTGAACTTAAATGAAAATGAATAACGACATCAAAATACAGCTAATATTTGAAAAAAGTATTTAAGTTCTTGATACGACGCAAAGCAGAGAAATACAAAACATGTCTCTAAATATACTAAGTAAGATGCTAATGTATGAAATTGCATATTTTGAGACAGAGTGCTTTCACATTTGAAAAATTGCATAACCAGAAGGCATATCTATATTATGGTGATCTATATTAAAAGACGACAAAACGATGAAAAAAATCTGAAGAGGGAAAGGGCTTGGTCTTCTTAAATTGTCGAATATTTTTTCGCTATGTGATAAACTGTATTGAATGTTTGAATGTCTAATGAAGATCCATGATCACATTATGTTTAAACAATATTTAAAAAAAAAACTTCCTTTCAAGTTAAAAGTCATGTCTTTATACTATTGCGAGGAATGGCATGCATCCGTGGAATGTCTTTACATTAGTCTTTCAGGTTTCTTCTGCATCGTTTCTTCGTCTCTATCTCTGCTTCAGATTTTTTTTTAAAGATTTCTCATACAGGCATAATATAGTTCATTATAATATAGATATGTTCTCTGGTTATGCAGTTTTCAAATGCAAACACATGGCAGTTAATTCTCTTTACTATGGATAAGGATTGTAATAACTGAGCTCATTTAGTAGAGTTATGATTAATAAAACCTAAAGTAAGAGATATATATAGTTTCCATAACGAGAACTAGTTGATTATGAAATTTCTCACATCGAGTTAAATAAATTTTTGCAAATGTTTGAAAGCAAGGCTTGCCGAGCTTTTAAACATATGAAAATTTATTTATCGAGATGTGAGAAATTTCATAATTAACGTGTTTAAGCTGTGGCAAATGTTTCTCTAATGACTGGACGAAAAACCCCGAGGATTTTATCCGAATAAATTTGGCGGGACATGTCACCAAACTTTTTCTCTTCCCTAAAGAGGAGAACAAATGATTCCACACCGTTCAGGAAATGTGAAAACTGGACAGAAATTAGAGAAGAACGTGTTCGGCATTGTTAGGAAATAGGTTAAGGGTATGATAGCGGTAAAGTTTTGTTTACTGGTATTTCGGCTATGGAAAAATAGTCAGGGATAACATCATCATTAGATTTAAGGATTGTTTGAAAGCTTAAGTTCAGGTAATCATTATAATTTATAGCGTTAGTTTTTGATAGATTATTTGGATCATATTATCACAGTATTTGGTATTTATCATTAGGATAAGGGTAATTATTTGGGTGAGAGTTCAAATTTAACAAATAATCTGGTTAAGGAGGTTCGCTCATCATGGTTTTTGATTTCTGTAAGATTATCGGAATTCTCCGGATTTATCCATTTAAAAGCAGTACATGTATAATGTTTTGCCCATTGACCCCCTTATTCTTTCCTATATTTTCATTTTATACATTCTTATAAGCATTCTGTAAAAACTCCATTCAATTTTATTTATTCTTTCACATTCATTTATGGTCAAACCTTGCTAATGTTAATCCTATGAAAAATCCGAGGAGTTCAGTTCCCGCCAAATTTTCAATGACTTACATATTCAAAATGAGATCATCAACCCACCATTTTTTTCACTTAAATTATTTCTTTTTTTTTTATTTGTTAACAAACGGTTCTTTCATTTTAAAAGGAACAATCTTTGAAATGTTGTGATAAAGGCATGAACCAATCAAATTTCTCTAACACTTTCTACTATGTACATCAAATATAGGTTATATTTACCAAATGACTCAACTGCATGCTCACTTCTTACGGAGTTTGTGAATTTGGACTCGACCGTACAATGACTCAACCATAATCGAAGGAAAATGTAAATATTTGGTGGTGATACCGCTTTAAACGTCAGATTTTTTACAAATCTTTTTACAGGCATTTACAGGAAAAGTACAGGTTCTTAGTATGCTGATCAAAATGTTTGGTACAAAAATGGGCTATAAACATTCCTTTTTGTTGGGTAAAGTTGATTGACTCGATGTAAAGTTCTATCAAACATCAAATTTCTCTTCGATTTTTCAAAGCACTTCGTACTCTCTATTTGGGCATGAAATACAAGTCTGTGTGTGAACGCTCGTCCACGAGGCGTGATGTGGAGACTCCCATTGTCTTTTTTTCTGTACAGTAACATACATTTATAACTTCACGTAAAAAGAGGTCAAATAAGTGAAAGGGGGAAAAATGAATTGTGTACATGTTCGGGCTTGAATGCTCCACCATTTTGACTCAACGAAAAGGTAACAAGACAGTGACTACAGCTCAAAAACAAATTTGTCAAATTGGGTAAGGGATCCAATAATCCAACAATTTAATAAGAACAATGGACTCTCACTGATACTTGCGATGTCTACTGAAATACATGATGACTCTTTCCCAAAGCCTTGGGGGAAGTTTTGAGTTTGATTTTTCTTCGGCAGTTTTTTACCAAAAGACTAGCTGGCTGGCTGTTTAGCGGCGAGCACTCTTTGAACCATCTTTCTGTGACGTACTTATGTCATGTCTTTGGTTCTTTGTTTTTTTCCGATGATGCAAATGTCCTTGGACTGATGGTTCGGTTCTCAATTACTTTCTAAATTGACAACAGAGGTACACTACAAACCAGGCTATATGACAATTGCGATGACTTCACTTTTCCAATAGTCAACTTCCCTTTTCTTTGTAGCAACATTCCAAAAGCACCGGCATATGGAGTTTACATCTCCCAACTCATTCGCTACTCAAGGGCCTCTGGTCGATACAATGACTACCTTGATAGAGCCCGGTTGTTTACAAATAGGATACTAAAACAAGGTATGTTGCTCATAACTTGAGGTCATCAAAACAGAAGTTTTACGGTCGACATCACGATCTTGTGGACCGGTATGGGACATATGTTTCCCAGATGAAAACAGATCTTTCTCTTTGCCATTTAAGTTTGTTTTCCTCTACCGGAGTTGACATGTTCAACACGGTGGGTGTCTTATAAGAAGCAGGAGATGCTTACTCTACCGGTGCACCTGATCTCACCCATGGTTTTTTATTAGGTGCGTGTTTTTCATTCTTGTAAATATGTGTGTCTTCATTTTCTTTTCTGTGTCGTGCTCATATAATGTCTTTGTCTCTTTGTTTTTCCGACGTTGCCATTGTTCTTGGACTTTTCGTTTTAGACTGACGGTTCGGTTCTCACTTACTTTAGCTTTCGTTTTGTCCCATTCATTTCTTTTTACACGTACTTTTTGTATGCTACAAAGAAGCAAGATAGTGAAATGGAAGTTTTGTTACCAATAAAGAAGTTAAATACTCTGCTAGCTTTTGCTAGTGTCGGTATTAAAAGTAAGATAAAAATTCTTTAAATTGTAATATTCAACTACCTGTTTAATTTCTTCTACCAAAAAATTAAGCTTTGAAGGGAAAAAATATGGAAAATATTTCACAGTTATCATATTTATTATCATTTTTTGATTGTGTAAGCACTTGCACTAATATATCACTTCGTCATAAAATTGCGATCAAGTAATTTAGTTATGAAGCCTGTAATCAACTGAAAATCACAAGAAATCCTACATTTGGTGGATGAAATTTTGTTTTCTTCGGCATTCAAATTTTATTTTATGATTTATAGATCCATTTTTTTCACGAATGTTCGCAAAGATATCGCATCCGTCGACTTTTTTCTGATGATATTACGACTAAAAAATTTCTAAACGAAGCCTTAAATTAACTAATATCGCAATAAAATCTTCATCAGAGCACTCTATGGTATGCAAAATTCTATTTTTTATTCGAATTGCACAGTTATCTTGTGATTTAACGAACACCTTATTCACAATAGATCCGCAAATATTGCCTCAGTCGATTACTTCACAACTACGATAATGACAACATGGAACCATCTACGCAATATATTGTTTCCGATCCCGTCAATATATGAGTACCAGGTAAGTATAAAAAAGCAGTCGAACTATTTATACGCCAATATAAGAGTGCTTAGGTTTTGTAGGAGCCTTCACATCACGGAGCCTTGCAACTAAATTCTGATTTTCTAATATTAAAAAATGCTTTTTGATAGGAAAAAATAATGTTAAAAAATAGGGAATAGATTCCTAAACGGCTTGCCATACATACATTTATGATTACGATTCCTTGACAATAGCATTAATTCTGAAATTGCAGTAATTTTATTTTAGATGCATAAACCAAAGCCTCAAATACATAAGCCAAGAGTCGCAGATACATAAGCCACATACCGCATACCCGTTTATATACTAGTACATAAACCAAAGTCGCCCAAGAAAATGAATGTACATCGCTGTTTTTACTTAAATTGAGGAAAACTGGCATTTGAAACATATCAATTGAAACCTTAACACTTCTTATGAATTGTTTATAGCTAATTAGTGTTGATTTACTTTTTGTATTGATGTATTCGTATTTTTAAGTCGTCAACCCTGTAAACACGCACAGCAAGGTTTACTAATCAGAAACAGGTCAAATTTATTGAACATATTTTGGGTACTAAATTTTGTTTCCATAATAGGTATTCTTGGATGTTAAAATGCGCAAAGTTCCTTTGATTTTGGGGAAATATACCATTTTAGGACAAACATTTCGAATATTACAGCAGCCAAGTGTCTCAGGTTACATAAACCACCAATTAAACCGCACTTGGGAAGCATTATTTACGTTGTTAGAGTAAATTTCGTATCTTTATAGCAAGTACTTTCTTCAATACACGTGATTGAAATTTGTAATCAAGACATTTTTCATTGATTTTTGTCCCTTCCAGTTTACATAGGTAAAAATGCACCAAATTTTGCAATTAAAGGCTTCAAAAGAATTAAACAATTTTTTTCCTAAAGTGTGATATTTAATGCACCTATTTGGGAGGTGTTTATAAAACATTTGGAAAAATAAAGCAAACAAAAGCTAAAAACAAAAAGAAAGAAATGAAATGCAATTTAAAGAAGCAAAAAAAAAAAAAAAAACTGATGGAGAGCAAATAAAAGTTCTAATATGACCCTATTCTTTCGCTTTGGAAACAAAGCTATGTGCTAATTCCAACAATATACTTACGCGTATATTTTTTTACAAAAGGATATTCGTAATGTACAATATCACATTTTAATCACTCAATATTCATTTAATTTTATGTAAATAAAGTTTTGAATAATGAATTACCTAAAAATCCACATGAAATACTGACAATAATAGAAATTTACAATAGTTACTAAATTTAAGACTCGGAACTGAAATTGACATAACCGTAATCTAGCAACGAATATGTTGTTATTATGAAATCTTAACGATGTTGCATATCATGCTCTACGATTTAAATAAAAGATTTTTTTTTAATTTTCAACGGTAATAAAATTAAAATATGGATTTTATTCCTCTTCTTTTCCTTTTTTGGCTTCAAAATAACATAACTAAGCAGTCATATAAATCAGAAATACAACTAACTCACACTTATGCCCGCTTCGATTTTAAAATATCCGTATTTTATATGTTTTATAACAGATGATTTGTATTAATTCATAAGCTTATGAGCCACCTGTAGTAATAAACCAACGAATATAGATTTCCCCTATGTTCATTTATGTGTGCTTGTATGCATTTTTCCGACATATTTCAATTCTAGTGCAAAACCCAATATTGCTCTCTAGGAGCCGCTTCGAATGTTCAAAACTCTTGTTAAACATATTAGAATCGAAATAGATTATTGCAATTTGGCTCTATGCGAATTAGAACATGGTCAGACCTTATATTTGTCTTCATTTTATACCTCGCTATCGCTCGGTATACAATATTGACAAATATAAGGTCTGCCCATGTTCTAATTCGCATAGATCCCGCTTGCAATAATCTATTTCTTAAATAGGACCATGCACTAGAAAAATCTAAAACCGGATGTGGATTTAGCTTTACTCGTAGGAAGTGTAAGACTATAAAGTATAGTCGAAATTTCAGAAAAGTAGACAATAGCAAATTCGTACCAGAGGAGATGAAGAAACGGTCATTCAATGATTTCGAACCATGAGACAAGAAGGGTTTCCAACCTTGCAGATGTACTGAAAAGGCAAACATAGTCGCAATAGGCTATAAGATTCGTTGAAATATCAGAATTTTCTTTAATAAAAGAAAAATAAACAAGAATTAAAAGGACAATTGTTCAGAGAACAATTGCGAGGTCTTTCCCAGTCAATGTTGTGTTTAAATGTTATGTTTTGTTATGTCACATGTTTAAAATCATCTTGATGAGATGCACATTGTCTCCAATATATTAGAGTAGCCATTTCTAATCGTTTGGAAGATTTTACAATAAAAAAAACGTAAAATTTGGCTAAGACCATGACCGATGACCTTGATGACCTTTGATCTTGGGATCAAATTGAAGGTCTCTTCTTACTGATTAATTTGATATGTTACATGACCATACTATCTGTAATGGTTTAAAACTTATACACAAAAAACCTGTTTCTGAAACGCGTCAAGGGCAATAACTCTTCAGGGAGTCATTGGAGAGCTTCGGTCTAAATGAGACAAATGTAGCCCTTGACATGGTGAACATTTTTGCTGATATAATTTTTCAGCTATCTATTACGGTTATTGAGATTATATGCTAACAAGGTCAAAGGTCAAGGTCAAAGGTCACCGTTGACCTTCAACCTGGTACTCAAATTGAAGGTCTTTTCATGCTGATCACTTTAAACATATATTTTTACTATATTATCTCTAAGCGTTTAAAAGTTATTCGCAAAAAAAAAACGATTTACTGAAACGTGTCATGGGCTGTAACTCAAAAACCGTTCGTCGCACAATTTTCTTTCTATTGAATCAAATGTAGATCTCAATGAGAGTAACATTTTTGCAATATAATGTTTTCATAATTTTTTTATCGTTTCCAAGATATCGCGATAACAAAATTTCAAATGGCGGACAAAAATTGTTTTGACTCCAGATATGTTATTAGGGTCATTAAAGTAACCTGGATACCATATTTCATCAAAATCCGACAACTTTGAAAAATCGAAAAATTTAGGGGTAAAAAACGCGTAACCGGAGTCGCGACCCAAAAATTTTTTTTCGCATGATAAATCATCCTTAGGATGAATGAAACATTTTCCCCACCTCAGATTTTTATATCGGTAATGGTTTCTGAGTCTATCTGCTAACAAGAAAAACAGTGGTCGGGGAGATAACTCTGTTACTAAAAATAGATTTCGTCCGTACCCTAATTTCGAAAGAGAATTTTCAACTTCCAGTTAGTACGCGAAGTTTTGTAATGATACGTCAAAAGGTTTTCCGTACAGAGACCTTACGGAAGAATAATAATAATAATTAAACAATTGCAAGGTCTTTCACCAGTTTTCATCATGAATACATGTTTGAGTTTAATTTTTATGTCTATTTGAGTCAAAAAAGTGATGTTAACAAAAGTTTTGAACTTAACTAGTCTTTTGCTCAATGGTTGGTAAGGACTATTTCGAAAATTAGCTTGTTACTAGGGACATGAAAGTCACTTCCGTAGCGCAATGTCATTTATTTCCTCTTTACAACATTACAAATATTTTTTGCCTATGGTTGCTAAGGTCTTTATGGCAAAAAACGTTGTTGCTAAGGACATTGACCTTTGACCTTGACCCTATTTCTTCGGCCATGTTTAACTGAACATTTTTTGTTCTTAGAGTTTCTTTGTATCTTACATAGTTTTTGAGATATAAGCAAAAAGCCTAAAATCTGACCCGAAAAACAGTTTTTTGGCCCTAGGTCCAAAACCAGTGGTCCAATTATTTTTGACCCAATGTACTAAATGTAGATCTTAATTAGGCTTACATTTTCTCAAATACATTTAATCAGCTATCTATTACGGTTTCTGAGTTAAAGCCATAACCAGGTCTAAGGTCATCAGTGACCTTGACCGGTGACCTTTGACCTTGACATTTTTAAATGGCCATATACGCCATATGAACAATGGTGAAGGTTTCAGGTCTCTACGACTTATCGTTTGGGAGTATGAAGCATTAATGGAAACTCAAAATCTTTCAAAGGGCAATAACTCATATAAAGAGTCGTCGAATCTTTTCGGACCAAATGTAACAAAGTTGCGCCTCATGACAATGAACATTTTCCCCATTACATGTCTTTAGCCATCTATTACGGTTTACGAGTGAAAACGATAACAAGGTCAAAGGTCATCGGTGACCTTGACCAATGACCTTTGACCTTGACATTTTTAGATGACCATATATGCCTTATGAACAATGGTGAAGGTTTCAGGTGTCTACGACTTATCGTTTGGGAGTATGAAGCATTAACGGAAACTCAAAATCTTTCAAAGGGCAATAACTCATATAGAGTCGTCGAATCTTTTCGGACCAAATGTAACAAAGTTGCGCCTCGTGACAATGAACATTTTTCCCATTACATGTCTATAGCCATCTATTACGGTTTACGAGTGAAAGCGATAACAAGGTCAAAGGTCATCGGTGATCTTGACCGATGTTCTTTGACCTTGACATTTTTAGATGGCCATATTTGATTTATGAACAATGGTGAAGGTTTCAGGTCTCTACGACTTACGGTTTCTGAGAAAAAAAATTTACGGAAACTCAAAAACTTCAAAGGGCAATAACTCCAAAAATACCATACCGCACGGTTTCGGTCAAATGTAACAAAGTTTCGTAATGATCTAAGGAACATTTTTCCCATTACTCTTAATCAGCTATCTTTTACGGTTTCAGAGTTTAAGCGATAACAAGGTTTTTGGTTCCGGGGCAGATAACTCCGTTACTAAAAATAGCTCTGTACGCTGCCCTCAGTTTTAAGGTCCCACACTGATGTCGGTTAATCACACCAAGTATCGAAATGTTATGTCGTGTAGTTTTGAAGCTTGAGTTGCAGCGGAACAAAAGGAATAAAAAAAAATAATAATTGAAAAGACAATTGTTCAGAGAACAATTGCAAGGTCTTT
>MJUU01007115.1:0-13026 GCA_002080025.1 Modiolus philippinarum
ATTTTTAAGGAAAGACCCAAAATTTGAATTGCCTTTGAGTTGGTCGCTTTATGTATTTCAAAAAAACTATAAATGAGGTTTTAACCTTATCGAATACTCAAAGCATCACCAGTAGCACCTGATGATACTTTTTAGAAAGTTACAAACTTTCTGCCTTTTTGGCTCAGTATTCGTTTCTTGAAGTTGGTTATTTTCGCAAGGAATTAATATCCGCTTAATTCGCGGTTATTCTGTTGTGGCGAAAATTGCATATCGTTTATAAAATCGCGAATATTTCAGTCTCGCACAATATAAAAAAAAACAAATTGGAAAGAAACCTCAAATTTTGTGACCCGCGAAAATAACAACTTATACGGTATTAAAATAAGATTTTGCCACGTCAGTTTAATGTTTTTGTTTGCAAATATAAAATTAGAATTCATTCTGAAAACAACACAAAGCTGGATTCCTGATTGGAATATTAAACAAATATGAAAGCATTAACCGTGCAGTCAAATCGAAACAAACAGCGGACAACTGTTTTATCTTTTTGATGGCTGTATTTTTCTCAGTGGCTTATTTGGTTTTTCGGGTGTTTTTCTTAAATCTATTTAGAATCAAATGTTTCGGATACAAATTACCAAATTAGACTTCAGCGTTCGAGTACTAAAAATGCCCAATACACTTTCCGTCTAACGGATATAGAGACAGCTATAGACAACTGTCCGAAAAACAACTGTATCTTTTGATTTCATTGGCTTGCATGCAAAATATTTTTTGTAGTTGTTCTATATTTAAAAATAACTTTTGTAGGAAAACCTTTCATTACTTCCGGTCGTATCCAAGGTAAACAACCGGAATCGTATTACATAAAATTAAAAAAAAAGAAGCAACTTGGCTTTAAATACTTCTTATCAAATTTGTGTATTGGTTTATTTAAATCGTGTTGCTATTTAGTTGTTTTATATGAAATTGGTTGTCCCAGTTGTTTTGACATTGTGACGTCATACAGTGGAATTTCCACTTTTTCGATTTGTCTTCATCTGTCCCTTGAGCGTAACAGAGCAAAGCGCAGTCAGCCAAGGGGCAGCACTAGTCACTCTAGAATGTTTCATATTCCTAACACTTTAAATTATTACACATGCTTACCCTTGCCATGTGGCAATAGTCGCCATTTTCATTTTTGGGAACTACAAACAATTCCCTATATGTCATACAAAATTTTTGATCAATAGGGTCTGTAAGCCTCGTCATTTGACACCGAGATTTAACGATAACATTAAAATTCGAAAATGTTTCCTGCCAAAACATGACGTTTTTTATTATGACGTTCAATTTTTTGTTTGGTACGTCATATATTGTCGTGAAAAATGCAACTTTCGGGTACCAAATTTGTAACCGGAAGTTTCAAAATTAAACGAGACTTACAGACTCTATTTCAAACGCATTCCCCGTTTTTTTTGCAATTTCTATATCAATTATTGATGATTTGCCTGTTGCCATTTTCAAAGTTCCTTGAGCTTCTCATACAACAAGACACTGGAACCTATGTGTCTGATTTTTTTTGCGAAAATTATACGTGAGTTTTCTAAGGGCCACTATGACAATTTTTGTAAGGAAAAAGGGAGAAGTGTTATAAAATAATATAAATATAAAGTAAAAGATTAAGTCTCCACAAAATATGTTCGGAAGACTTAATATTAAGTATTTTCCTTATAAATGATAGAATAGCAAGCTTGTCAGACAAACAAGAACATAACCTATCCAAAGTAACACAAAAAGTGTAATAGAGTTTGACCTCTTTACACGACATTCATTTATTACATATCAAATAAATAACCAATCATGAAGAAAGAGTTGCGAGAGACTATTAACAAGTAAAATTAGGAATGTAAAACAAAATTCTGTGGAAGGAAAATTTCAGTATATTAAAAGGAATTTTCGGCCACTTGATATATTATTCAAATTGTCATTTAATTAGCAAGCATTTTGAATCATTTTTTGCCCATCAGCAAATTATGGACACATCGCAATCATTATAATTTTGCAATCAAAATATTTCGTAGTTTCGACTTATATATTTAAATATCTGTGAGTTAATGATATCAAATATGCATTAGTTTACAGCTAAAAAACAAGGGTGCGCAAATGAAACAGTTACTTTATAGTTTTAACATATATTGAATGTACATGTAAGCATATATTGGAACAAGCATTAATTATATGATTTTAACTGTAATTATTTAAATACTCTTTATTTCAATTCAGTATATCTGAAATTGTGATTCATCATAGTTTTTGGCAAAATATTTAATGTCATTTGAATTATGAATTGCCACGTAATTATTGTAATGAGTTTTGGTTAGATTTCTAATTTTCTCTGTTTATTCTAACAGGAATGCAGCAACGTTTTTGTTTCAAAAAAGACCTAAAATCAACGTCCTATAGTCAATACGGATTTTTCAAATGATTTACAGGAAACACATGAAAATTACCTATAATTTATGTTTGGTTTGAGTTAAAATTACTAGAAGTGAAGACTAAATTTTAAAGAATGACATAGCATAACCTTCTGTTTTAACTAGTAATGGTGTACTGTAATAATAAACAGACATGGTTTAGTTCAAGGTTGTAGCATCACGTAGTAAGATTTTAGAAACGGTTATATACCGTTATCATAAAAGTCCACTTGATATTAGACCCTGTTTACACTTGCCTAAAGGGAGATCGATTCAAATTAGATCGATCTTAGCCAAGTGTTAAAACAGTTTAGATCGATTCGGAAGTAGACCACATCGCGAGGTGGTCTAAATTAGATCGATCTAAACTGAATCGATCTAGCAATAAGTGTAAACGCGAAGATCGATCTCGAATCGATCTCATAGTTATAAATATTTATAAATATATTGTCTTTGTAGGCTAAGTGTAAACGCATATTAGATCGATCGCGATCGATTTAGGGAAAACAATGTAAACGCAAAGTGATTGAGAATAGATCGATTTGCTTTAGATCAATCTATATTTTTTTTTCTAATGTAAACACGGTCTTATTTAATATATCTGAAATTGTGACTTATCAATAGTTTCGGCACCATATAAAATTCACATTTTAATCATAAACTGTCACATAATTAATGTATTGTTTTGGTTAAACGACTAATTTCATGCGTATATTATAACAGGTCAAGACTGTAACAAACATTTTTCCAACTTCCTGTGACCATTTTTTTACAGGATTTATCAAAATTATCAACATCAAGCATATGAAAATAACCTGTAGTTTATATTGGCCCCAGTTTATATAATTACAAAACTTAAATTACTGTCCTACCTGGACCTGGTGTGCTGTTGCTATTATCTGTTGAAAAAAAATATGACTATAAAGTATTAAAACACCTAAGAAAAAGTTTTTAACAGCAACTGTCAACAGAATGTAATGGACAATAACAACGTATTTGTTAAAGACAAGTCATCTATTAAAATCTTTTAAGGATGTAGTAAGGTGATGATTTTGAAATTCCTAGATGTCATTCGGATTTCTCGGGTTTTACCCATTATTACTATGTAATATATTTTTGCACCCAATGTTCTAGTCATTAAAGTGTTTAGTAGGTTATTTAAGGTCAGTAAGCAAAGTTTCACTAGATTGTAGATTTTATATCCTTGTTAAAGAAATCAGTAATGTGTTCATGCTATACTTAAGTAAAAGTCCAAGAGAGCTTTTCCCGCTATTTTTAAAATGTGAAATGTCTTGAAAACAAGGTCCATAAGCTATCAATATTTTTAGCTGATTTTATTCCTTGATCAATGTTCTTTCAATTTATGGTGTCAATTTAAATCGTAGATTTATTCAATTTCACCTTACTACATCCTTAAAATACAAGCTGAGGTTAAATGTTAGTGTTAAAAGAAAGCAATAAAAACTTTATGATAGAATTTGTGAAAATCGACCATAACTATTCCTATTGCAGCTATATTCTTGATACTGTCAGTCCAAAGTCCACGTGAAGAGAATGTAGAGTAATGAAATTAATTCCAAATACTTAGTGCTACCCCGAAGAAGCGAAGTTGCATGACAAATTTCTACTCAAAGACGGTAATACGGAATTAAAATAATTGGAGTCAACGCTGGCGCAAAGAATAACAAAATATGTAATCTAAAAAACAACAACTGAATAACATAATTCGTTATAAGACAGGACGCGTCAAAATAATAAACTGCAAGCACACGCCAAAATGGCCTTGGGTGTAATGTGGCTTTACGTAAAAAAGGAATGGCTATGGAATCTTTCAAATTACAAAATACCGAGGTTACTGTGAATTTAGGTTCTGCATATGCGCATTTCGACAACTTATGTCTCATCAGTGCAGATTAAATCAAAACACTTGGAAATCCATGAACCAAAATATGTGTAAACGCTGATAGAGAACAAATTACCAACAGGATCTAAATAGGAAAGCCAAAATCAGCTAAGGACAGAGCTATGCAAGAGGGAGATACTCCTTAGGTTTGAACAAAATTTTCTTAAATTTAGATATTGCAAATTTTCAAATATAATCGGTTTTCGGGCCAGCACCGAAGTACTGGCTACTGGGTTGGTGAATACCCTCGGGGACTAACAGTCCACCAGCAGTGGCATCGGTGGCAGTGGTAACAATTAACAAAATACCGAGGTTCAAAGGAGGGAAAAAAACTAAATCAAAACATATTCATAAGACATATAATCAGATAACAATATATTGTTAAACACAGCCTTTGTGAAATTCAATTATAATAATAAAAACTAACACAAGAAAAAAAAAACAAAAAAAAGAAAAAAAAACCCAAAAATAAATAAAAAGGACCCTACAAATAACTGGTAGAACCAAGCAAAGGCACAACGCTTTTATTATTGTTCTTCGTCTTGAAGTCACCATGAGGCCTTCAACAATGAGCTTTACCCATACCTCGTAGTAAGTTCAAAACGGCCCCTAACACTTGTTTGAGCAGAATTCTTTGCTAAATGTCGAACAACGCTACATGCATGTAATTTGTGATCATGAATGTGTTATCGTCATGAAACATAAATGAAAGTGGAAAAGTGCTCTTACAATCATTGTCATCCGTTGCCGGACAAGAGCGTTAGTGGTCAATTACAACTATAGACAAATGTACTTGCAGGGTTGATGTTTTGATGTATAACTTGATATTGTTGAACTTGGTAAATATTGAAAACCTTGCTCATTTATAATGTATCCTGCTCTAGCACAATACCCCTCTACATATTTTTCTGGTGTGGATTTTAGACGTTAGTACTACCTTTGGCGAATTAAATAAACAATGAAAGGATATGGCGTGAATGCATATGAAAGAAATACATGGCAAAACCAAACAATGGAACAACGCTTAGTTTGAAGTCACCACGAGGCCTTAAATAATGAGCTTTCCTCATATCTTCAGTATTGTGTTATCTCAAAGTAATTCGTACAGAATTCTATGCTTATATGGAACTACACTATCTCAATGTGTTTTTTTCCTTTTGGTCATTGTTGGCAGATCTATTGATGTACATTTCGAACAATTCTGGTTCACTTGCAGTTTATCACTTTGTTTATTTGACTAGGGTTTCCCATACAGTTTGGTTCTTCATTTGACAATTTTTATTACCTTTAATTACTTTTGCATGAATAAATGTTAGGCTATAAAGGTAGTATCTCTTAGATTGGACAGTGGTAGAGTAAGTAGAACACGTCAGTTAGAACATGTAGAAGGTGTTCAGAGACTGGAAAGTGAACGTCCAGGGGCTGTGTGCTCATACATGTAGCTTAGTGCTGTCAGAACTCTGTGTGGAAAAACTATGTGAAGTCATAAGAATCCTGTGTGGAAAAATACATTCACTGGACGGAATATAATTGTACTTCATTTCTTATTCTTAATTTATACGATGTAAATTTCATTGTTATCCTATATCCTAGTTAGATATTAAACATCAAAAACTTAATAAGTCTTAGACTGTTTGTGTCCATGCTACTGGTTTTGACAGTCATGGATACGGAATTGCCAACAAGAAAATAAAATAACAGGCAAAGTGTTCCTATTTTTTAGACAACCACAGGGCGATCATCGAGCCAATTGCTGGGAAACTTCGCATAATAAAATCAGAAGGATGAGGCAAATGTAAACAGGAAGTAATAATAACATTTGGAAATTACACAAAAATTAAATTGTTAAGATTTGAAAGTATGATTGTGTATTAATAAGAGAAATTCTCACTAAAATAATTACACTTAAAACTTTGTTAATAACACCATCCTTATTTGAAAGCGAAATCTCGTTGCTTTTGTATGATTTGTCTTGCAAATTGACACTAATGATGGACGTTACGACCATAGCAGAATAGAAATATTTTTAACACTGCTCCATTTTGCTTTTACAAGTCAAGAATGAACCTTAATGAACAAAAAGACAAAGTAACGAATACGGAACCAATAAACCGGTTTAACCCTACCGATAGCTCTTGCTAAGGCCGGTGCCAAGCACTGAGTTCCCCTCGTTGTCTATGTTTGTCTTTTGCCATTTTATTGTTTTTCTTGTGCAGTGATCTGGAATATTATGCCATGTGATTGTAGTTTTCGGTCATTGTGGGTGTTTCCTGTTATCTACATTAATTTTCATTTTTATTGTCAATACATTACAAGAGTATTGTTCATGCAATTTGTCACTAATCTCAATTCCACTTTGGTTAAAACATATTTATTAGTTAATTAACATACAAATATTATACATATGAACATATTATGACAACAAATAGGATTCAGAAACAAGCATAACAATGCTTTTATAAATCTGTCTCCAATAAAAAAAGACGCAGTATATTCATATAATAAATTACGTGCTCAGAATATTCTTATATGCTTAATAACCAAATTAATTAAATATAACAAAGGGTTTAGAAAGAAGAATATCAAGTAATAGACAATGTGAAAAGTAAAGGAATTTGTATGAGATATTCAGTGAATCAAGAATTGAAACGCTTACTTTTGATGACGATTTTTTGAAAAAGCTTAAAAATTTCACAGTTTTGTTCATCGGATAGAACAGTGGACCCAAAAATAAGAAGATTTGTTCAAATTCACATTCATAAGAGAAGTCAGCATATCTTGTCTGGCATTAAGATATCTATTACAATAAAAAATATAATGCTGAACTGATTCAATTCCACTTTAAACTCATTAGTAACTTCACTTTGTATTGGGCATAATGTTCTTAGGATCTAGATCCTTTTTGGCGAATTTTTTATTTTTTACGAGACTTATTGGACATTATTCTTTATTTGAATACTATTTGCGAATTCGGCGAATTTTTCATGCACTAAGTCATTCATAAATTTTAAGGCGTGTTTTCACAAGTCTCATTCTTACTTGTCAATTTACTACAACCATTCTATAGCTATTTCTTATTATGACCTCATGATCTGTAATATTTAGGGCAAATCTAATTATTTCTTGCAAGAGTTATGGGTATTTTTCGACGATTTAACTTGACAAACCTTTTGTAAATTCACTGCAACTTTTGTAAAAAGTCTCAAGATCTGTAATTCAGCAATACTTAATGTGTACAAACAACAAAACTATCCAAGTTGCATAATAATCTGTTAATTTTATTATTCTGTACACGTATTTCAAGGAATACCCTCTCATCGGCATCACTAGAATCAAATATATTTGTATAATCCAAATTAGTCAGAAAGAAGTATTAATTACCAAAAATATCGAAACAGAAACCCAAACTCACCCATCGATTGCAGTACACACAATGAAGCTTCAGAATTTTTATGTTGTTAGAATTTAATAAAACAGTAAATTTATATAAAACACACGCTTTATTTTCATGTCAGGCAAGTCTGACTGCTTGGCTGGTGAATACCCTCGGGGACTCTGGTCCAATAGCAGCCGAATCGATCAAGTGGTGTCAAAATATAAAAATATCCAAGTTGCAAAGGTATTGAAATTAGTTGTTACTGCAAATCCACAAATTTTTATTACCGTTAGTAGAGAATACACTGATTTATCGGTAATTTGTACGAGTTTCCTTTGATCTCACGAAGCAAATATTTTTCAGTATTTGCTACTGCCCGAATACGAAAGAATATTGGCAAAAAGTATCTTAGGCCACGCCTACTTTGTCAATCAGAATCAAGGAAACAAAGAAATATACATCTATAGAGACTGTTACCGGATTGTACAAATTCTTTTACTAATCAATACTAGTCAATTTCATGATTTGTTGAAAATTAACATTCATATCTAAATTTTGTTCAATTAAACGATTTAGTTAATTACCGATAAAAAGAATAATAGAAGTTTTGTTTTTGATACAAGAAATATTGGCTCCAATAATGGACTCGCCCACAAAGGGCTCGTCCATTATTGTTCGCCAATATTCCTTGTATCAAAAACAAAACTTCCATTATTCTTTATATATTTATATAAAATACTGTCGTAAGACACTGTTTCACCAACATACTAATTTCCTTGAGCTTACAGACAGTAAAGCGGTTAAGCGGCAAGCACTCTTTGTCCCATATTTTTGTCATTTTCTTTTCTTTTTCAAGAAGCAGGTCTTAGAGTTAGTTATCTACCTTTAGCAGGTTTATTCGTTTGTTTATTATACTGTAGGGAAACGGGATAGAGAAAGGGGAGGTTTGGATACTCATAAACAGGTTTAACCATACCACTGGCTTTTGCTAGTGCTGGTACCAAGTCCGGCTGTCCAAAGTACCTATCAATATCCATATTTGTCTGTGGTCTGTTAAGTGTTTTTTTCCAGTGTAATTCCCTTGTAGATTTTCACATGTGATTATAACTTTTGGCCATTGTGGGCGTTTACTGTTATCTCCACTTTGTAATTGTATGTGAAGAATAATGGCTAATGTACTGTTAAATGAAGACACACGTAACTAGTTGTCTCAAAAATGGGTGGTCAAAATTGAATGAAACTTGTATGTAATGCAGTGTTCTTTAAAATTTTGACATAATTACACACCATAGAGGATATGCCTTGCTTCATAATATATAAACAGAAATGGTTTTTCTGATGCAATCACAAAGTGTGTATAGGTTAATAAAAAATACTGATATCACTGATAGACAGAACCAGGATGTGTTTTAAGACACTAATTCTTAAATCCAACACTGATTGTTCTTTCAAAGAACATTAAAAGAATTAATTCTGATTGGGCGACTTCTGTGTTTGCTTGCAAACACATTATCACTTGTTTTAGTTAAGTTTCTCGTCTTTGTTGCTTCTGGTAAAACTGCAAACTTCCCGCTTATTTTATTTGGAACAATTATTTGCCATGACCGGGTTGTAGCAAATTAAACCCCCTTTAACAAGAGTTTATTTGAAGACAGGGCGTGGCATAACTCAAAATCAGATAAGTTGCATAATAAACTGCAAATTTCATTAACCTCTTTTCAGCAAATCATAATCAAATGACATGGAAAGGCATAGTCCTCGAATTTTCCAAAGTTTGTGAAAGAAGGTGGCGTAAATTACCAATTGTTATATATACATATGAGACAACGGCAGTAGATTACCGAAGGAACAAAGGAGTGAAATTTACAAAAATCGAAGTCCAAAGGCATGACAAAAGAAAGATGCATTGTCAAGAACTCTCAATGATGAATGTTGAATTTTTTAGGTATCTGAGAGGAATATGAAGTTTCCTTCTTTTTGCTTCAGACAATGACCCTGTCTTGGACGAAAAGAAAATTGTTATAATCATTATTGACAAGTCTACATTAGAATTCAAAAGATTCTGACATTTCAATGTAAAAGTATAAAAACTGTAAAAAAACACCGTCCCTAGCTGGTTGCAGTGTTCATAGTCCCTAGTCCTCCTAATGTTAATTCTGTACCTGCAGTTTACAGACAATAATTGTTGGAATTGTAATCCCCAAATGAAAATTTACCGAAATTTGGAATTGCGAAGTTTTTCAAAGCTTAGTTAAAGATATGAAAGAAGTTTGGCATAGGCGGCTCTGTTCAAATTTAAATAAATTTTGTAAAGTCTGATGCATTATTTTATCCAAAAGAGCTAATCTTCGTTGAATTGATACCAATTGCAGGAAAAAGGTATGTTTAATAAAATGGGAGATTATTAAACAATTCAATCGAATTCCGTGTTTTTTACAGATCAATGACAGTAACAAATGGTAACGTCCCTTTCACAAAAAAAAAAAAAATAAAATAAAATAAAATAAACTATTACGTTCCCGTACTGCAAAATTTCAACCTACTTATCGAGACAGTAAGTGTCGTGTGACCTTTAGCGGTTTACCACATCTTTTCACAATGATACCTCCATACCCGTTGAAGTTAAATGATGTTCCTGTAATTATGCTAGGTTGGTAATATGGAATGTTATACAGTCTTTCCATATCAGCAAAACGAAATTTCATTTTTTTTACCTCCACAATTTGCTTCATCTGACCCGTCTGGGCAATCTTCCATGCCGTCACATTCCCATGACAAAGGTAGTGTATATCCATCGGCACAGGAAAAGCATACAGTTCCTTTGAAAAAAAAGACTTGATTATCCTTTAAACAATAATATAAAAGTTGACATTCAAATGAGAAATTTCTTTTGAATTATTAATTACGTGAGACTTATTGAAAATAATGTGTAATTAAAGTGTTGAAAGTTCGGTTGTTTATGCAAATCCACAAAGTTTAATAATTGTTATAATGCTAATATATTTAATGTGAAGAATAAAGACCACTGTACTCTTAAATGAGGATATCTTATTATGTCGCCTAAGACGTAGTCGGGACGACATATTGTTCTTTGTCCGTTTCTCTATCATTATTAAGTCTCCCAAACAAAGTTGGGAGACTTATTGTTTTTGTTGCGTTTCTTATTATGTCGCCCCAGATGAAGTCGGGGAGGCATATTGTTATTGTTCCGTTTCTTTGTTATTGTTTCTTTATTATGTCGTCCCAGACGAAGTCGGGGAGACATATTGTTATTGTTCCGTTTCTTTGTTATTGTTTCGTTACTATGTCGCCCCAGACAAAGTCGGGGAGACATATTGTTATTGTTCCGTTTCTTTGTTATTGTTTCTTTATTATGTCGCCCCAGACGAAGTCGGGGAGACATATTGTTATTGTTCCGTTTTTTGTTATTATGTACTTAACTTGGTACTGTTTGAGGGTTAGAAAAGTAACACGTACCATGATTTTTTATGGGTTTTGTCTCAAGGTTAGCAAAAGACATTAACCAATCAGCTACCAAACAGATCTTTCAAAAACATATATGCCTCACTTACCGTGTGACGGGTGCTGTTAACAGAGCAGGACATGCTTACCCTTCCGGAGCACCTGATGTCATTCTCAGTTTCACTGGAGTTCACACTGTTAGTGCCTTTGTTCTGAATGTTGTGGTTTCTGGTTCTGTGCTTTGTGTCTGTCTGGCGTCATTGTTTTTGTGTCTAACGTCATTGTTTTCTGTGTTCTCGTTTTTGCCCTGTCCTTGGACTTCGATTTTTGTGAATTTCACCCCTTTGTTCCTTCGGTATTCTGCTGCCGTTGTCCCAGACAAAGTCGGGGGAAACATATTGTTATTGTTCCGTTTCTTTGTTATTTTTATGATTACGCTTTCTTATTATTATTTTACTTCCAATAAATTTTGTCCACACGAGTTCTCAGAGATGCCTGAACAGAATCACTTGATACTTGGCACACAGTTGAAACACCATGTGAAGTTACGCCTCTAAAGGTGAAATTTTTTTCAAAATGGCCGCCATTTCCAAGATGGCCGCCATTTTACGTTAAAAATTTGAGAATTCAATATCTCAGGAGCTGCTTTGCAGAATTTCTTCATATTTTGCATGAATGTTCAATAAGATGAGAAGAAGAAATTTACGCGAAGAAATTTTTCATAATGGCCGCCATTTCCAAGATGGCCTCCAAAATACGTCAAAATTTCAACTTTGTCCGATTTAAATGAAAATTGATTTCTATGTAGATTTTTACGCTGCCAACAAGATGGAAGCATCGAATTGGCTGCCAGGGGCGACATCAGCTATTTCTTGCAATTGCAAATCTAGTTATTATTATTATTGTTTCTTACTATTATTATTATTTTACTTCCAATTAATTTTGTCCATGCGAGTCCTCAGAGTTGCCTGAACAGAATCACTTGATACTTGGCACATCAAAATTTCAACTTTGTCCGATTTCAACGAAAATTGATTTCTAGGTAGATTTTGACACTGCGAACAAGGTGGAATGATCGAATTGGCTGCCAGGGGCGACATCAGCTATTGCATGTAATTGCAAATCTGGTTATTATTATTATTATTAAGTCTCCCAAACGAAGTTTGGGAGACCTATTGTTTTTGTCCCGTTTCTTATTAAGTCACCCAAACGAAGTTTGGTGACTAATTGTTTTTACTCTGTTTCTTATTAAGTCTCCCAAACGAAGTTGGGAGACTTATTGTTTTTGTTGCGTTTCTTATTAAGTCTCCCAAACGAAGTTGGGAGACTTATTGTTTTTGTTGCGTTTCTTATTAAGGTCTTTCACGACCTTGGTCGTAAAGACCTTATTGTTTTTCTTTTATTATTCTTTTTCTTCTTCTTATTATTATTATTCTTTTTCTTCTGCCGGCTCGCGCCCACAAAACTATGCAACATATAACTTCGCTTATAAGTTATTATTGATCGGAAAGTTAACCGCTCGAAAAAAATCACAACTTGGATGCTGGCCTATTTCTACTTACGGAGTTATCTCCCCCGGTCCAAAAACCTTTTTATCCGTTTATCTTAAAAACCGTAAAAGATAGCTGAAGAATTGTAATGGGAAAATGTTCAGAATGTCAAGATTGAACTTTAGGACATTTTTTTCCAAATCATGCGGCATGTTTTTTTGAGTTATTTCCCCTGAAAGATTTAGAGTTTCCAGAACAATTTTTTTTTTCCAAACCGTAAGTCCTACAGACCTGGGACCTTGACCATTATTCCTAAATGACATATTGTACATCCAAAAATGCCAAGGTCAAAGGTCA
>MJUU01007118.1:26632-72643 GCA_002080025.1 Modiolus philippinarum
ATTTTATTATAGAAACAACGGCAGTAGAATACCGAAGGAACAAGGGAAGCGATGCCTACAAAAATCGAAGTCCAAAGACATGGCAAAAACGGTAACAGATAAAACAAAGACAAAACTAGGACGTGAGACAGCTACAATGCACGGAAATAAAAAGATAACATTAAGAACTAAGGCACTCATAGTGTGAACTCCCATGAAAATAGATGTTTAAAACTGAAATTACAATTCAACCGAGCTTTCACCCAGGTTTGTCAAAAGCGAGGAATCATGCACTTGTCATTGCTATTGATTGTTGTGTACATGTACATGCGTATAATGAAACATAGCTCCTACATCTACAGCACTTATCGTTGTTTATAGTCTCTACCTTATATATATGGGGATAATGTATTGTTAGTCTTTACATTTATTATAAGGATAATTTTAAAGTACATAATCAATCTTCAATGTATTCACAAACACAACAAACTAAATTCTCCCAACTTAACATAATTGGGAGAGCACGACAGAATGGTTTTCAAATGAATTTTATCATAAGAGAAATAGGTTCACAACTCGTGAGGCTTGAATATCGCTTGTTATCAACTCTCGCTATCTAATTACAAATAATAATTAACTCGCTGAAGCTCGTTAATTATTATTGTGTAATTAAATAGCTCGATTTGATAACAAGCGATATACAAGCCTCACTCATAATAATGAAACCTATAATTAAATCATTCCAAATCATTGGAATTTATAACTTAAATAATATTTTAAAGTAAGTGAGAACCGAACCGTCAATCTAAAACGAATCATCCAAGGACAATGGCAACATAAAAAAAAACAACAACAACAACAAAAAACAAACAAACAAACAAACAAACAAAACAGAGACATAACATGAGTACGACACAAAAAAGATAAATGAAGTCACACAAACATACAAANCATTCCAAATCATTGGAATTTATAACTTAAATAATATTTTAAAGTAAGTGAGAACCGAACCGTCAATCTAAAACGAATCATCCAAGGACAATGGCAACATAAAAAAAACAACAACAACAACAAAAAACAAACAAACAAACAAACAAACAAAACAGAGACATAACATGAGTACGACACAAAAAAGATAAATGAAGTCACACAAACATACAAAGATGAACACAGACCAAATAAAACACCATGGGTGAGACCAGGTGCATAAGTACAGTAAGCATCTCCTGCTTCTTATGACAGCCGCCGTGTTAACATGTCAAATCCGGTAGTAAGATTAAATCCGACAGAAGAAACAACAATAAAGCTTTTAAAGGGGAAGATCTGTTGTCATCTGGGAAAGCGGTGCACAAGATGGTGAAGTCGACTGTAAAACTTCTGGAGGAATGACTTCCATTTTTGGGTAACATACCCTTTTTAAGTAGCCTATAAGTGAGCATCCGGGCTCTGTCAAGGAAATCACTGTGTCGACCAAAGGCCCTTGAATCGCGAATTTTGAAAACTCCGTATGACGGCGTTCTTGGGATGTTGCTACAAAGAAAAGTGAAGTTGACTTTGAAAAGTGAAGTAATCGCGTTTGCCATACAGCTTAGTATGAAGTCTACCTCTGTTGTCAATTTATAGATGAAGTTCAAGGAATGAGGCTGATGTGCAAGTGTCTCTAGTATCCTTAATTTCGAGCTCTTTTGGATAGATCAAATGAGGAAATTAAAAAAAGCTAGGTATTGTTAATTGACAAAATATCATCTAGATAACAGAAGCTATAATTGAAGGATTGGACTAGTTTTTTGTCTTTAATTCGAAGAAGCTCCTAGATGAATTCAACCTCATTAGAGTGGAGCAACAGATCGGCTAGGAGAGGTGTACATTTTGTGCCCATTGGAAATCCAATAATCTGATGAAAAACAAGTCCTCCAAACGTTACCCTTTTTCTTTGCACAAAATGAACATGGTATCATGTACATGTACACTTTTGTCAGCAGTTTTATATAATGGCTTGTGGTCACGAGCATGTTTGCTTTGTATTTTTTTAAATGGAATACAATTTCTCAACATTGGCATATATTGTATTACTTCTTATCATTGTTGAAAGTACTGATATTACCAGATATCATGATATTTAGAGCAAATCGTACATAAATCTTGAATTGTTCCTTATACCTAAAGATGAATTTGCCCTTGTTACAATGGTTATTACATCGGATGCTATTCTTTTCTGGTAAAGACTCATTTGACAACTCTTTCAGTTGCAATGGAATATTTTTAGTGATTATACTTCGATTGGGGAAGATTGCATTGCGAATGGGAGGGTACGTGTACCCCCAGGATATGGACTCAAATGGGTCATTTGGCAAGAGGGAACAAGTTCAATAGACACAATACACACCGCCTTGTTTATATGATGTTCCATACAACCTGAAAGCATAATTTGAAAACAAGCAAAAAGTTCAATTTTTAGTATATGAACCGAATAATGATTGATATGGACTGATGAACTGTTTTGATGCTAGTAATTCCAAAAATTGATATCAGGTACAGTCTATAATACATAAAATAACTACAAAACCGGTTTAACCCACTATATCTATTGAAATGCCTGTACCAATTTCGGACCATTGCGGTCGACAATTTTGCCGGTGGTTTCCCCTGATTTCTCTTTTGAACTCATGGACTTCGGCGCTCTCGACCACTCTGTTCGGTGATTTTGTTATCCCCCCATTATACATTCATTTTTAATATGGAATGCATTTACTTAAAGAAAAATAAATACTTTTGTTATGAAGTATTATACAAAAAACAAAAAAAAAAACACAATAGATAACCCCTGCAGTTGAACTAAATAAATGTTTTGTTATTGAATTCTTTAAAAAAAATGCATTGTTCCGATGAAAATTCGCAAAGTGGTTAACACTTTTTATTAATCAACAACCTTGAACATACGGAAGCTTATCAGGGACACAACACAATCTTTTAACACAAATCATTTTTTTTAAATATGTAATATTTTACGAAAGGATATGGAGTAAATGAACATGAGACCATAACACATATGTCAACTCCAACTGCAATAATTTTAATGAGCTGTATGGCCATTTCGGAAATTTATTCCTCATCAGCAGCACTAGAACCCAAACAAAGGAAATCCATAATTTCAAAAAATGTTTACAATGCATAAAACCAAACGAAATCCGAATAATCAGTAATATCAAATATAGCTAAGGACCAAAATGGGTGCAAAATACAAAAATCGACTAGACCTCCCCCTTTTGAAGGGCCTGATAAGACCATGTATTTCAAGTTTTGCACACACAATGGCTTATTTGTCCTTGAATTAATATCAAACTGTAAAATTCGGATATACACTTAAAATTATTACTTGATTTGCTTTTCGGAGATATTTATGCACTTCGTAAAATACTTATATTGTCAACGGACATGGATGCGTTTACGCTTCTCTACAACAGGATTTATCTATGAAACGAGAGAAAGGAGAAGGGTGGAAAGTTTTAGAGGAGGTGAAAGAAGTGTGGGAAATGGGGGATTAGGAGGATTAGTTTGCTGGTTTCAGAAAAGAGAGTGGAGTAGGAGGGAGGGGGCAATAAGTATGAGGTGTGAGCGAGTGATCCCTGTTCATTTCATTGCCTTCTCTACTCGTAACAGGTATTTGTTCCCGCCTTCACAAAAAATACATCATGTGAAAAACTGAAACTATATGTTAAATGATTAGACACAACTTGACGAAAACTGCCAAAATGCAGAACTAAAATTTACAACAATGGTCAAGTTACTATTCAGTCGAAATGGTTAGTCGTTTCTCTGCTTCTAGATCCGTAACAGGAAACCAGAAAAGTCCTAAACAGCACATTTGGTTTAATTTGCCAGATATCTTTCATATCATCTTGCACACACAAAGTAGTGTCGTGAAGAATACATGAATAAGGCAAATGCAATACTAGTATTATGAAACTGATTTAACAATTTAATTTTAATTCAAGGACAAATAAGGCATTGTGTGTGCAAAACTTGAAATACACGGTCGTATCAAGCCTTCAAGAAAAGGGAATTCCATCTTTCAGAGCCATCTTCCCTGCGGATCTGCCAATGAAATATTTTATTCTCTTTGCTCATTGTGGAATGCAAAACGTCTTGATTATATCCTTTGATGTTTTTAATAAACACACGTTCTCGGTGCAAATTTTATAAACAATGTGGCATAATAATGTAGGGAGCGTGAAGTTTGTCCACACAGTTTGCCGGGAATAATCGGCGGCAAGTCTGATCTGGCTGCCTCGAAGAAGACAGTGTATTCTCCAATCACAACAAATTATTATTTGTGATAACAATTTACTAACTCGTCAAAGCCCTGTCCTTAGCTGATTCTGGCTTTACATTAAGATCATATTGGTTATTTTTTCTCTTTCAGTTTTTAAATACCCTTGATTGCATGCTCTTCCAAACGTTTAGATTTCATCTGCAGTGAAGAGACATCAGTTGTAGAAACGCGCATATGCTAAAATTAAGTTCACAGTAAATTCGGTATTTAGTTGGTTGTAATAACAATTTACTATTTTGTAATAATAATTTATCAATTTGTAATTACGATTTATTAATTTGTAATTACAATTTATTAATTTGTAATAACAATTTACTAATTTGTATTTACAACTGACTAATTTTCAATAACAATTCACTAATTTGTAATAACAATTTATTTATTGAATAACAATTTACTAATTTGTAAATACAATCTTTTAATATGTAATAACAAATTATTAATTTGTAACTACAATTTATATTTTGTAAGTACAATTTACTAATTGGTAATTACAATTTCTTAATTGTATTACAAATTAATTAGAAAATGTTTTTTTTTAAATCGCGTTCTGTCCCTAATAAACTTCCGTACTATCACCAAAATGTGCATAATAAAAATACAAAATACTGTAAATTTTAGTTTTGAATAATTTTGAAAAAAGATTTATTGTCTGAACTTGTTTGTGTACCTATGTGAACCCAAAGAAATAAATCATATGTGAATTTTGGATGCCTTGCTAAATGAAGATGTGTCAGGGAACAAAATGGTCAAGTAGTTAAACTTTTATGGAGGTGGAATCAATAATAAATTGTTAATAGAAATCTAAAGAAGTTCATATTAATTTTTCAATTTTCCTCATATTCAAGCATACTATTTGACTTTCTGTCATATTTAATAGGTATTGACATAACTGTTTCGCCTCGAACATAGGAGAGGGGTTCTGTTCATTTAAATAAATACATGGAACACAAACGAAAGGTTCTGGAAGAAGAAATATGATATATGACTTCACCAAATTTCCTTGTGTGTTATGAAATTCACTGTTTTTATCAAAATTCTAAACGCTTAAAAATACTAACACTTCATACCGCGTATGGCACTCCGTAGATAACTGGATTTGGCTTCCTTTTTGGATATTTTTGGAAATGAGAACTTCTTTTTGGACAAGTTTTGGATTATGGCTTTCCATGTAATTGATTTTAATGCTGCTGATGAGAGGTTAACAGCAAAAAACCAAGTACCAGGGTCAAAAAAGAGTACAAGGCGTATAGGAACTAACAATTCTTTTTAAATTTTTTAACACTTTTCCGCCCCTATGTAAACACAATTACAGAAATATGTGTTGCGAAACATCTCTCAAATATATAGAAATATGGACATGTCAGCTGTAAAATTGAATCTAAACATAGCAAGAACTTACATCGAACGAATAATAAAGCCTAAAATACAGAAATTCTAAAACTTCAAATCGACTGATATTTAGGCTTATTTGCATTTAAACAAAATACGATCAATTTTAAAAGGCATATGAATATTAAAGCGGAAATCCTGCTTTGTCGATGTAACCAGTCATATTTAAGATTGATTATTCCAAGATCAAAGATAGTAAATTTCAGTAAATAAACCAATAACTAAATACCGAACTTACTGTGAATTTAATTTCCGCATATGCGCATTTCGACGACTTATGTCTCTTCAGTGAAAATAAAATCCATACATTGGAAGACCATTAACTCAAAGATATTTAAAAAACTGATAAAGAACAAATAACCAATATGACCTGAATGTAAAGCCAAAATTAGCTAAGGACAGAGCTTTGCACGAGGGAGATACTCCTTAGTTTTCAATCTAGGAAAACTCTCTAGTTTTCAATCTGGAATGTCATGTCCAGATTACTCATTTCGCGTGAAGCATGTTTTTGAAGCAACGGGAGTAAAATATTGAAGGAACAAAGGAGTGGGTTTTATGAAAATCGAAGTCCAAAGACATGGCCAAAACGAGAGCACAAAACAATGACGTTAAACAGCTACGAAGCAAAGAAATGATAAAAAAAAACAATATTGCAGCAATGTTGTAATTTATTGATCAGAATTACTGGTTACAAGCGTCATACCAGTTTATACTCCGACTATTAACAAACATAGAGGCATTCTGTTACTGTGTAGTGATTTTAATGTCTTAGTCGAATGGATTAAAAATATTGCCATCTCCAATAATTAACGAAAAAAGATTTAAAACAATTTCATATGAGACCTAGTACCGGCAATTAATTAGTAAAACCAAACGCTTTTATTTGTGTTCTTCATCTTGAAGTCCCCATGAGACCTTCAACAATGGGCTTTGTTCACAATCGTAAATTCAAGACGGTCGCTAGCAACCTTTTGAGCGGTTGGCTTAATGTCGAAAAAAAACCTACATTAGTATTTCTGTTTTCTCATAGATGTGGGGTTTCGACAAAAAATATTTTATCAAGCACGATGATGATGGCACCATCCAGATTCTATGTAGGGGTTTAAACTCTCATTCAAAAGGCAGTACGAACACCTTAGCTGTAAATGTCTGCAACTACTATATAACCAATACGCACAACCCACAATTAATGACAAATATAAAATTCGTTACCTTCTGACATTCATATTGCCTTATTAGTCATACACTTTGATTACATTCCGATGATGTGATACTGCTATCATTTAGTTTTAGATGATTAACATCTGGATAATTGTAGTTAGAAATTATAAATGTTGCACAATTAACTACATAAATAACAAAATACCGAATTTGCTGTTTAATTTAGTTTCTCCATATTCGCATTTCGACATCTTATGTCTCTTCAGTGCAGATGAAATCAAAATATTTGGAATTTTTTATACCAAATTTGTGGAAAAGCTGATAGAGAACAAATTGCCAATAGGATCTAAATAGAAAAACTTAACTCAGCTAAGGACAATGCTATGCGAGAGGGTGATTCTCCTTAATTTTGAACAAACTTTTGTTAAACTTAGATATTGCAAGTCTCAAAATAATCATCGGTTTTCGGGCCAGCACCAAAGTACTGGCTACTGGGTTGGTTAATACCCCCGGGGACTATCAGTCCACCTACAAAGGTATCGACCCAGTGTTAATAAATATACCTAAGTTGCTCTTAGTTGATTTCCTGCATATGAGTATTTCGACAACTTATGTCTTGTCAGTGCAGATGAAATAAAAACATTTCTATATACCGAAATATATGTAAAAGCTAAAAAAAGAACAAATTACCAATAACATCTAAATAGTAAAGAATTGAAAAACTGTATTGTATTTAACAATTCGTTACTTATTTGGGTTTCGATAGTCGAAAACATCCGTTCACTGGCTCCGCTTACACGTTGCTTTTAAACTCAATTTACAACCATATAACTACCGACTGATACATCTTAGACTCTAAATAAAATACAGATATTTCCTAAATACAACCATGAACGTATGTGGGATCACATATTTCAATTTCAGGTATACATAACAATAAGATAATTTGTTGTCAATGTTGTTTAAATTTAAGGTTTCTTTGGATTAAATTCACAGTATAAACTTTTGGTGCAATACTGTCACTTACCTTTTCGAAACAATGTAGACTTTCCCCCTTCTGAAAATGGTCGAGATACATCAATTTTGTAGTCTTTCAAATTTTGAAATTTACATTTTGTAGCAACATCAGATATAAACTTCTCAGTATAAGGAACTTCAAGATACTTTGCCAGTCTGGTTATTTGTGTAATCGGGTCCTGTAATAGAAAAACACTTTGACTTTCCAGTTATGAACTTTCCCTTTCTCTGCAGCAATATACCTACCTCCCCAGCATATGGAGTGTATATTTCACAATTAATTCGTTACTGTAGAGCGTGCAGGTCATACAGTGAATTTGTGGAAGGAGCAAAAGCACTGTAGTGGTTGTGTGTTTTGTGGGCATGTAGTGTTTTTGGTAATCCGTCTTCTGGTGTTCTTGATTTTGCCTTGTCTCTCGACGTTGATTTATGTAGTCTTGTCCTTTGTTCCTTTGGTATTCTACTGTTTTTGTTTTGATCATTGGCAATCATTGCGCAGTCAACCTCCGCTTAAGTCATTTTGCCTTACTTAAAATGGATTGGTACGATCATACACTTAGGTAAATGAACCACTAAAAAGGGATACCAATAATAAAACTAGAGGCTCAGGGGCTGAGCCTGTATCGTTCACCTTACAAGATACTTCTTTGCCATGCATGACCAAAAATGATGTTTTTTTTTTCAATGGAGCTCTAATGTTTATGTATGTTCTCTATTAGCACCTGTGTTTTTTTTTGTCCTATTGAAATGAGTAAACTTTGCAAAGGACCTTGTATTAATTATTCAAATGCAATTTGCTTCAACAGTTTCAGAGAAGATGATGAAAATGTGATTTTTCCCATAAAGTCCAATGTAAAACCTTCGTGCTGTGCTGGCCGCCATGTTTTTTGTCAAATAAGAACAAAATGAGCAATCTTTGTTAAGAACCTTTAGTAAATAAGTCCTATAAAGTTGGATTTAATTTGCAACAGCGGTTTCAGGGGAGAAGATGAAAATGTGATTTTCCCAATGTTAAACTTTGTTCCGTGCTGGCGGTCATGTTTTTTATCAGATCGGAACGAATTGGGCAATCGTTGTAAAGGACTTTAAGTACATCATTCCTGTAAAGTTTCGTTGAATTTACTTCAGCCATTTCAGAGGAAAAGATGAAAATGTGATTTTCCCATAGGGTCCATTGTTAAATTATGTTCCGTACTGGCGGCCATGTTTTTATCGGAACGGACCAAATGAGCAATCTTTGTTAAGGACCTTTAGTTCATCATTCCGGTAAAGTTTGGTTGAATTTGCTTCAGTCGTTTTAGAGGAGATGATGAAAATGTGATTTTTCCATAGAGTCCAATGTTAAACTATGTTCCGTGTGGCAGCCATGTTTTTACCGAATCGGAACGAAAGGAGCAATCTTAGTGAAGGACCTTCAGTTCATCATTCCTGTAAAGTTCGGTTGAATTTGCTTAAGGGGTTTCTGAGGAGAAGATGAAAACGTGATTTTCCCATAGGGTCCAATGTTAAACCTATGTTCCGTGCTGGCGGCCATGTTTTTAATCGGATCGGAACAAAATGAGCAATCTTAGTGAAGAACCTTTAGTACATCATTCCTGTAAAGTGGGGTTGAATTTGCTTCAGCGGTTTCAGAGGAGATGACGAACATGTGATTTTCCCATAGGGTCCAATGTTAAACTATGTTCCGTGCTGGCGGCCATGTTTTTTATCGGATCAGAACAAAATGAGCAATCTTAGTGAAGAACCTTTAGTACATCATCCCTGTAAAGTGTGGTTGAATTTGCTTCAGCAGTTTTAGAGGAGATGACGAACATGTGATTTTCCAATAGGGTCCAATGTTAAACTATGTTCCGTGCTGGCGGCCATGTTTTTTTATCGGATCAGAACAAAATTAGCAATCTTAGTAAAGTACCTTTCGTACATCATTCCTGTAATGTTTGGTTGAATTTGCTTTAGCCATTTCAGAGGAGAAGATGAAAATATGAAAAGTTTAACGGACGGACGACAGACGGACGACGGACGCCAAGTGATGACAAAAGCTCACATTGACCCTTCGGGTCCGGTGAGCTAAAAATATTGTTCAAACTTAACTACTAACTGAACTAACAGGAATAAAAGCCCTGTCCTTATTACACTGGAGTTTTCTATCGCGTGCGTTTTTGTCACATGTACATTCACTCCATATCCTTTAATTTTTCCTAATGTCACTAAGTAATGATGAGAATATAAGAAAATTATTATTCCTTTAGCGTTTCGAAAAATTAACAAAAGCCCGAGTAAGATAAAAGGCGTGGTACTAGGTAGAAATTAATAATACAAAATTTACCGAAATAACGTGTTTGAAAATTGCAGAATATTTTACAAATTTTACAAATAACAAAAAACCGAAGTTGCAAATTACAAAATACCAAAGTTACAAATAGCAAAGCACCGAAGTTACTGTAAATTTAGTTTCTACATGTGCGCATATCAAAAACATATGTCTCTTTAGTGCAGATAAAATCAAAACATTTGGAAATCTATATACCGAAATATATGTAAAATCTGACAGAGAAGAATTGCATGAAGTTCTTGCATATAAATACTAAACATGGAAAGACAAAACAAAGAATGACCGTTAGTTTTTCACAAAGTATTTATTTTTGATGTAATCATGACTTAAATATGTTAAAAGCGAAGTAGAATATTCATTAGCTTATAATGTACAGACAAATTTATCTATTCAACGAAAAAAAACTATAGTTTTAAAAATGCCAGAAAAAATCTCGTATTTTTGTCATGTAAAAAAGGGTCATCAAAAAAGTGTATTGATTCATAGAAATAAATAATTTGGACTTTACCATCAAGAGATCCTCATATAAAACTTGGATGATATTTATAGACTCGTTCTGTACAGCTGCAGTCATTTCCTTGGTAAAATTAAACCAACCACCAAGATATTTGTCTGTAATTAAAAGGACATCACAATGGTAAACCAGGCTTATCTTCATTTAGTAACTTCGGTATTTAGTTATTAGAAAATGCACAAAACCTAAGATAGGGCGAGGCCACCTTTCGGCAGAATTATAGGTACTTTATTCATTAGGTTGAACGGCGTAATTAGACTCATTTTTGGTGAATTTTCTCCCTTTGTTAAAAATAAGAAGTGGAAAATTAATCCAATTTATCGGATAATTTTCATACCATCACAGTCGCTTTTCTAAAAGACATTGTATCAATATGATCTTTCGTAAAAAGAAGTTGTTGGCACTAGATATCTGTTAGACAGAAAATTATGTTAATATTATTGAGCGGTTGGAATTAAATTAATTGGAAACATTTACACAATAAATATTTTTAAACATGGCGGAGCAACACGTGTATTTGTTTACCACAAATCACGTGACACCCGGTCATTTGGTTAAGTATTTATGCTTAAACAAGTATTCATTGGTTGAAATGTTCTGCAATGCGATTTAAAATGTTACGGGTAGATGAGTTCCCGTGCCATGCATTTCATGCGTTTATAGTATTGGTTATATATACCCGTATATGATAGAATAGGTTTATTCCAAGGTTGCCAGGCACGTAGCAGCTGTTCTGTTAATTTTTTTCTCATTGTTTAATATGATTTACTTTACTGTAAATTGAATGTATATTTAACATCTTATATTTCGTTGTAGATATGTTAATTCTATATATGTGTTTGGTGTCATGGAGCAATCAGTGTTAAGGACACTATATTTTGTTATTGAATGAAGCTGCTACACAATGGCTTACTTATCCTTAACATGTGTTGAGTTTTATTTAATAAATATTTTATGTTCGGCTAAGCCTGGCAAACTAGAATATGATTGATTAAGGTTGGACGAAATACTAACTTAGTAGTAAGTCTTCCACGGAAGACATATGTCGCCTGCGTAATAAAACTAAAAGTAAGTTACGTCAAACAGGAAGTGGGCATGCAAGAGATCCCAGACTCACTTACACATTATAGGTCCCCATACTGATACTCCATGCCAAATTGCAGAAGGCAGGGATATGTGGTGTCTGAGAAAAATGTGACAGAAATTTTCAAGATTCGAAAAATATTCTAAGTTCAGTCAAACAGGAAGTGGGCATGCCAGAGATTCAAAACTGTATTACACCATACTGACACTCCATGCTAAATTACAAAAGGCTGGGAATTGTGGTTCCCGAGTAAATTATGACAGAAATTATTTGTGACACCAATCGACAAATTTATTCTAAGTTCCGTCAAACAGGAAGTGGCCATGCAAGAGATCCCAAACATTATTACACGATATAGGTCCCATACTGATACTCCATAATGAATTGTAGAAGACTGGGATCTGTGGTTCCTGAGAAAAATGTGACAGAAATTTTCAAGACGCAAAAAATATTCTAAGTTCCGTCAAACAGGTAGTGGGCATGCGAGAGATCCCAAACTCTGTTACATGGTATAAGTCCCCATACTCGTACTCCATGCCAAATTGTAGAAAGCTCGGATACATAGTTCCTGAGAAAACTGTGACAGAAATTTTTGTGACGCCGACGCGGACGACGACGCAATACGACGGATAGTGATCCCTATATGTCGCCACTGCTTGAACGCAGGCGACACAATAATTATGTTATAAGGATGTTCGTTGTTCAATTTAAAAATTACTGGATTTAAGATAAATGTGATTTTTGTTAGAAATTTTTTTAAAATCTTAAAGTGAATAAGTCAGTAGGTTACAAATGTCGTTTTGGAGATACAAATAATAAAAAAAAGGCGAAAACTAAACTGCTCTGAATTTATTTTGGGTTGAACAGAAGCAATGTTAATGGTGAATGAAAGGATATGCAGTAAATGCACATGAGACAAAGTCTCTACAAAGACATGTAAAAGCAAGCAAAGGAACAACGCTTTTATTGTTGTTCATCATCTTGAATTCACCATGAGGCCTATAACAATGAGCTTTGCTCATACCTCATAGTAAGTTGAAGACGGCCCCTAGCATCGGTTTAAGCGGAATTCTTTGCTAATTGGCGAACAACGCTACATCCATGTCTTTTCTGGGCATGGACGCGGGATTGTCAATAAACATTAATTATAATGGCAAAGCACTCTTAAAATCACTGTCATCCGTTTCCCGACAAAAGCACCAGTGTCTTAAGCTAGTGGACAATTACAACATATAGACAAACACAGGGCACTCATCAAGTCGATTGTAAGAATACTTGGCATTATAAAATAACGAGACGGCCAGAACTTCATTTCGAAATTACAAAAAAATGCATGCCAAAATTTGAAAGTATGATAGTATATCCATATGAGAAATTCTTTCACGAACAAGTCCACCATAATTGAAATAAATAGAGAGCTCGGGGAATCTTTTTACGGACTCCACACTACAGGAGGGACATACTCCAGTCGTAAATGGTGAATGAAAGGATATGGAGTAAATGCACATGAGACAAAGTCTTTACAAATACATGTAAAAGCAAGCAATGGATCATAAATGTTGTTCTTCATCTTGAAGTCACCATGAGGATTTCAACAATGAATTAATGAATGTGAAAATACAATTTCAATTGACTAAATTTTGTCAAAAATTCTCCAAAATTTGTATGAAATGAAATAAAGGGAAAAATCAGGGGATCACTCAGCAAAGATTTTATTGCTTTTAAATGGATAAACCCAGAGAAAACCAAAACATGAACAACTGATCATAAATGTACGATATATATACTTTCCTGTCACATGCGGTAGAATTTTTCTACAATTTTGCATTTGTAGAATCGAAAGATTTACAGCAGGACTTGCTTACCCTTCCTGAGCAGCTGATGTCACTCTATGTTTTGAAAGTTAACACTGATAATGCTTTAGTTTTTTTTCTGTTATTTATGTAGTGTCTGTTTGTTTGTGTGTTTTGTGGGCATGAAGTGTCTTTGGTTTTCCGTCTTGTGGTGTTCTTGCTTTGCATATTCTCTGGTCTTCGATTTATGTAATCTTCTCTATTCACTGCCGTTGCTTCTTAACTCTTTGGATTTTAAGCTAAATACGCATGCAGTTTTCAAACTGAACGACATTGTATGACTAGAACTGATATAAATAATATGTAGGATCTTGCCAAATGTGGACATATTCTTTCCAATGGTAAAGAAAATTATTTCCTGTCATCATTTTTATAAGAAATGGTTCAAATGGGAGAGCCTTACACAGCCGATATGAAAAAAAGTAATGTACTCCTGATTATTCGATATGCAAGAATCCAATACTATACGTTGAAAGTGGAAATTTTTGCGTGGGGATCATTTTCGCGTATTTCGCTTTCGGGAATTTTATGCAAATATAACCCCACACGAATGTTTTTAATAACAAACGTTTTACAAACAAATTTTGAAGATCCGCGATTATTATCACCAGGTTCTGGTATGACATTGCGCGTATTTTACTCCTCGCAAAAACTACCAAGTTTACAGACCATTTTCCCTCATGCAATAGTTTTACTCGTGGGCGAGCCACAGTTATTTCAGTGCAAAGATTGATGAATTTATGTAGATATGTTACTCTGAATATTCCATCAATAGATTCGATTTAAAAATTTAATACTTTTAATGAACAAGGGTCTTACGACATCATTTTATTTTAATTTCAATGATTATCGTATGTTAGAAATGATTCATGAGATTGGAGTGTAGGTATGCCTCATTATTCCTTTCAATATCATTGCGCCGTTGAGCCTGTTAAAAACTTCAACCCAAATTCAATGCATTTAAGTTAACTATATGTAGGTCTTCAACTCGTAGTCGTTTGTACGATTTTTTTTTTAGATTTTGTGCTAATTTTAATTTTTGGCACATCAAATTCCTATTTGATTCGTCCGTTATTGTGTCATGTTTTATTTAAGTTTGTAATTATTTTTTTACAATATCATCCTATAAAATCACAACTTTTATTACAAACACTGAGCTTAAAATATTGTTTTTCATCATGTTTCAAAGTACAAATAAAAATAAAATACAAATAAAATATAAAATAAAATATTTAAAAGTCATATATCATATGTCTATCAAGTCCAAAACACGTCACTGGTGAACGATTAGCTAGCCAGTCAGATGGACCTAGTAATTTATAATTTTCATATTAGTACGCATCTATTCATTGATTACTATAAACCAACTTATATACTTCAAGATTTTTATCCACTGATATGCAAATACTACTAAGTGGCCGATTATTCGTTCAATATGTCTCATCGATCAACTGAATTGCGCAACTGAATTTCATGCGTAGGGTAGGGAAAGTGCAATGAGGATTTTTGACTCCTATCTAAATTTCGAGCTTGCTTCGCTCGTGAATTGACATTGCCGTCGATACGTCTTATTTCCAAATTTTACTTGAATCAATCAAACAACAAATAACATTCCGAGAGATGTCAGAAAGTTGTCTTTTATCTTTAGATTTTCCGTGCAATTTGTTACAATAACTCACCAGGCAGTATTTCCTTGTTGAAATATTCAGACCAAGTCCAGTCCGGAATTCCTAATTTACCAATGGAAAACGTATACCAAGACACGGAACGATCTTTCGGATTTCGATTCAGATAAATAGTTTTCCGTTGTTTTTCAAAATGTTTGACAGGGAGCCAGCTTATTGGCAGATGAGAATGAATTAATCTTTGTCCCTTTACTGCATCTATTTCTTCCGGCTCTCTGTATTCGATATGCATTTCCAAAAAGTTGCCTTTTTCATTATATCGAGTTGTTTGTGCTAAAAGCATTGAAACAATCTCGTGCAGCCAATGTGTTCCTGAAAAAAAAGAATCACATCACTGCTGAAAAGAGGCATCGCAACATTCTGAACTCGAACATTACTTTCCGTAACGATTGCAACGAAATTGAAGAAATACGGATAACTACTTTGTAAAAATACGACAAATGTGTATATATGTATTTTTTCATATAAGAAATTTGTTGTTTAAAACAAGACATGTTTCGACCCAAAAGATGGCAGCAGATCTAAGGAGAGAGGTGCGATTGGGAAAGTAGCACCCCCTTTTGCCAAATACCCTCATTTAAAATATGGTGAATTTTAAGTTAAAATGGTAATATATGGTGTTGCCAACATTTTCTTGATAAAAACATGTTTCGACCCAAAAGATGGTAGCAGATCTAAGGAGAGAGGTACGATTGGGAAAGTAGCACTCCCTTTTGCCAAATTACCTCATTTAAAATATGGTGAATTTTACATTAAAATGGTAACCGTAATAAAGGGCGTTGCCAACATTTTCTTGATAAAAACAAGCATATTGTACAATTGTACATTCGAACAAGTGTAAACACAACTTAAGTAACTCTTTACAAATAACATAATACCGAAGATACCGTGAATTTAGTTTCACAAAGGGATTTTCGAGCTACCTTTTTAGCAAAAAAACATTACTCAATTGACAATCTTCCAAATATTTTACATCAAAGAAATTGAAAAGAGAGACATATTTCCATATGAAGCCAGAAAAAGTAAATATCTAGAGTTCTTTTAATTATAAAAAAAATCATATACCCCTTTGGTCCATTTATAGTTCTACTACTTAGGGCTGACGCCAAGAAGAATCCAAAGAAAATTCCTTAAAAATCTGATGGAAAAATACAAATTTATGTAGTATGTAAATGCAAGATTTGCTGCTTGGTCCCTTTTAACAAAAACAGTAATTATTAATTCATTAACTGTCATCATACCACTCGAAGCCAAAGAAGAATCAAAAGAAAAGAACCTAATGAAAGTCAAATGAGAATTTAAACTTAAAGAAAGGGGCTCCCTTTTCATCAAACAGCTTAGACATTGTTAAACATACTAAATATACCGTACTATTGAAATCCACATTAACATTACAGTAACTTCCAAAAACAACATACTATATTTAAATGAGCATTTAGAATTTAGAACAAGAGTTGTCAGCAGACAACATAGTTCGACGGGGTATATATGCAGCAATGTCGATGCAAAATTAATCTGAAAGTGTTTCCTTGATGTAATTGTATTTTTTTTCAAAATAAGAACAATATGATCCCGAAGTGATGATTTTTAAAATTACTTCAGGGCATGATCAAGGTTACAATGTCTACAAATGTGGCACCTGAAGAAAACTCAACTGGGTCCTATGCAGCACTATAATTCCCAACTGATGGTGCATCTTTGGGGGTGTATGTACATAAAAATCAGAAACTTTTTATAAAATTTAATTAAAATTGAATTGTTCAAGCAGTTTCACAGAAGATTTTTGAATGCAGTTTCCAAACTTAAGGGGCCTATGTTAATCTACGTTCCCTGCTGGCAGCTATTTAACATAAAATTTTGAAGAGGGTCACCTAAGAATTATCATATCAAAATTCTACTGAAACTGTTCAACAATTTTCAGAGGAGAAGATCTTTTTATGCATTTCCCATTGGGTCAAATGTTAAACTGTCGGAAGACGGATCAGCACCAAAGTAACAAACTTGGTCAAAATCTCACAAGTTTCATTTATGCAATGCTAAAATTGAATCCATTCAGTAATTTTTTTTTTATTATAATTTTGTATGCATTTCCCCTTAGGGTCCAACTCATCGCTGGCAGCCATGTTGGATGATGGATCAGCACCGAAGTGACTACACTTGGTCAGCTTCTCATAAGCATCATTTATGCAAAGTTTTGTTTAAATCTATTCAGCAGTTCTCTAGTAGATCTTTTGTTAAATTAAGTTCACATCTGGTGATACTTGGTCAGCACCTGACAGGCATCATTCATGTCATGTTTGATTTAAATCCATTCAGCAGTTCTCTAGAAGATCTTTGTGTGTATTTACCATATCGTCCAATGCTGTCGGTCATGTAAGATGACGGATTGGCACCAAAGTACCAACACTTGGTCAGCACCTCGTAAGCATCATTCATGCCAAGTTTGGTTCAAATCCATTCAGTGATTCTTAAGTAGAAGTTCTTTGTATGCATTTTCCCATAGGGGCCAATGTTAAAATAAAGATTCCCGCTGGCGGCCATGTTCGATGACAGATCAGCACCAAAGTATGAACACTTGGTCAGCACCTCATAAGCATCATTCATGCCAAGTTTGGTTCAAATCCATTCGGTGGTTCTCAAGAAGAATTTCTTTGTATGAACTTTCTCATTAGGTCAAATGGTAAACTAAGTTCCCCGCTGGCGGCAATCTTGGAAGAGGTAGGAAAACTTGACTGCGTTCAATAAAATGTAGTCTTTGACATGCTGAGCATTTTTGCAATTTAAACTCGACCTCTATCTCAAAGCGTTTTTGAAATATAGGACAAAAAATTTGACCAATAAAGGGTCATAACTCATATATAGGTGCTTGGATTTTCTTCAAAATTTCCATGTGGGTAGATCTTAACATGCTGAACATTTTTGCAATAAATTTTTAACCTCTTTCTGTTATAGTGTTTTAATAAAAAAAAATTAAAAACATCAAAATTTTGAAAATTTTACGGAAAAGGGCAACAACTCTCAGATGGGTAATCAGATTTTCTTCACAATTTCAGCATCGGTAGATCTTGTCATGTTGATCATTTTCACCCGGTCAGGATTTTGATATCCCTAACGATTTTTGAGTAATTTGCCGAAAGCTGTAATTTACCCCTATGTTCTATTTCTAGTAACGGCAGCCATGTTGTTTAACCTAAGACATAGAAAATAATAAATTTGAAACTAGATACCCTAGTAATGGTTCAGTTGAAGCTTGCTCCCATTTGATCAAGTGGTTTGGAGGAGACGATTTTTGAAAGTGAGCTAACGACGGACGGACGGACTCCATGCAACATCCGCCAAACTGCAAATGAAGAGTCCAGTGTTATGTTGTCTTTTTTGTCTATACGTAAACTAAGGAATTATTTAAAATGATTTTCATTAAATATACACGTGGCTTCATCTTAACAATATAAAGAAGAATATTTTCACGTTTGAAAAAAAGCCATAAATGTTCTATACCCGATATCCCATAAAAAACTGGTGGAATATTTTATGCTTCCCTGCAATGTGAGATTAAACTATTGAAAGCCCCAAAACTAGTGGTGAATCGATCAAGCGGTCACACTTGATTCATTTTCGACTATAACATAGAAAGGCTCTAAAATATTTAGGGGCAAAATACATATGAAAAAAAATGGTGAAGAGCGTTTTCAGTTGGAATTAAGATGGCTCCCTCATCATATTTTTGAACTTGCGTCAGATTTCAGAACTCCTCTGGTTTTCTCCAGTTAAATGATTCAAAGAATTTTGAAAGCTTATCCTTTCTTATTATTTCATGAATGTATGGTAAAGGTCAAATTTAGACACCTTAAGTTTCCTAACATTCTTGGTATAACTTCCTAGAATTTAAACAAATGATAATCCTGATGCTAAATTAGGAGAAAACCCAGAGAAAGCCATTTCCCGCAAAATTTTACACGGACCTATATATTTCATTTTCACATTTCAATTAGTCTACAAATATTAATCAGTTAAAATGCTTTTCGAGAAATCCTTGATATAATCAACATCAAGAGTGAGTTTCCTTTATAATGCTTACAATAAAAGCAAAACAGACAAATATTTGAATCTATAACACAATATTTAAAGTTATAAATAAAGCTGAACGAAGACCGAAGCAAAGGGGGCTGAAATCTAGATGAGAATTATTTTATCTATTCATAATACCTTGGAGAAATGGGTCGAAGTCGATTCTAAATGTCGTTTTAGGAAAAAAAATTTCAAAGCATCATGTAGATTAAGATGTCTTCACTTTAAGATGTTTTTTTAATCTTATTTCCACACGATAAAATTGATAACTTTATCAGGCCAAACTAATGATATAGATATAACATTGATGTAGTAGGCAGAGGATATTAACTGGGCTCTGTTTCCATAAACCAAATGAATTACTTATTTTAGAAATATTGAATTTGGTTAACAAGGTCTATGATCTTTGTACCCGAAAAACTTGACTCCGGTACCAAATCTGAAACACAAACAATGATGTCTACAGATATATTAAAATACAAAAATGCTAATATTGCATAGTAAAACAGTTTATTTAGTGGTATCAAATTGTCCATACATAGAAGAGCCATGAAAAGACAAAGAAATGGAACACAATTTCAGCTTGAAAATATTGTTGCGACTAGCATGCCCTCCAGATCCCGTTTATTCAAACATCCCGTACAACCGTTAGGTTTCCAACTTAACTATTATCAGATAAAGCTTGTCATCAAGGGGATTTGCAAATAATTTATAAATTGAACATTTTTATGATTTCGTGTTCAAAAATAAGTTTCTATACTTACAACATGAAAAATATTTACCAGATTTCATTGCCGTAATCAACAGTACATCGTCGTCCCTAGAATCCAATTCTTTCACTTTTCTAAAATGTTCCTCAGCGTTCCTTACTATTGGTGGCGTTCGCCAAAATGCGGCACCTTTATAATTTACCCATGGGTATACATCATTACCAACAATTCTAAGAATAAACAAAGATTCATTGCAGGAAATGATATCAATTTAACTTATATACCATCGTTCTCCAACAAAATTATTTGACTTATTGTGAATTAATGTACAAGCAAAATATATCAAAATTAATTTAATTCACGAGGTGAATAATTTGTCTCATTTTATTTTGTATCTGTTTTGGTTTTTGTTATGGATATATATTTACAGTTAACCAAGATGTTGGATGTAACTTTTTTTATGAATCTTTTTTTTTATTTGAATATGCCAAAACGTTTACATAAAGACGACTATCTAAGTATTTGACTACAAAGATGACTTTTATTTTCATCCTTGACAAAATGAAATTTGATTAAACGAGAAAAATCGGTAGAATACCACAAACTATACAATAATGGAAAAAAATTTTTTTAAATACTAAAATATCAAAGTTGCATAAAATACAGTAAATTTCGTTATGGTGTATACGTGTTTCAAGGAGTAACCTCTCATCAGCAGCATTAAAATATAATTATATGGAAAGCCATAATTCAAAAAGTAGTCAGAAAAGAAGTACTCATTACCAACATTACCGAAATAGGAAGCCAAATCCAGTACTTAGGGCATCTACCGAGTGCCATAGACGGAATGAAGCCATAGTATTTTAAAGGGGTTAGAATTTTGATAAAAACACTAAATTTCTATTAAACGCAAGGTAAATTTTCATATCAGACAAGTCTGACTATTGGACTGGCAGTGGCATCGGTCCAATAGTTTTAAATTTATGTGATAATGATCAAATTTAAATGATTTCTAACAGACGAGCTTAAATTGACTCCTGGGTTTAGTGTCAATAAACTTCTAGACAAATTTGAATCAATACTTACTCAACCATCTTTTAATACTGGACTGAATATAATTATGCGCATAAATCGTGACAAGATTTTTCAATCTATGAGATAACGATAAATTTCATTGACACAAGATATCGAACTTTAGCACAGAGTGTTTTACTTTTGATGTTGACAAAAATATTTATCAAACGAACGCTGCATTTTCATCTGACAATGATAACAGGATTACGACAATTGTTCAGTCTGAACAACAAAAGTTGTAGGCATCAAAAGGCGGAGAGACAGGCTGCATTTGGTTAAGATTAGCAACTTTAAATTATGAAAAACTGAACTTTAGCTATAACTTATAGTGGTAGACTCGTGTACCAAATATAAGATCAATATCCGTAACAGGTCGTAAGTTTTCTAGAATGAAAGTGCGGAAAATTGATATTTTATCGAACTATTCATAGTCTAAGACCAATTTTTCGCCAAGATTCAGTGGGCTTGATCCACACTAAATCTTAATATGAACTTTTCATACTTAATATCAGGTCATCATCTGCAAGGATGTAGAAAATATGTTTTGAAAACTAATATTTTGCCAAATTTTAAAGTTCAAAACCAATAACTCTGACACAACCTAGTGGATGAAAAGACAATCGCAACATATATAAACAACTACAGATCACTAATCGGAACAAAGTAAGAAAACTTGGCATAATAAAATCATGAGATGGAGGCACAAATTCAGGTGGTCAGTAACAATTTGATATTACGAAATTAAAAATGTCAAAGCAAGATAGTTTAGAATTACGAATAACAGTAGCCCTTTCACGTCAAAGTTACCAAGAAGCAATAATGTTATTGGTGGGTTTCACAGTCATATTTTCCTTTTTTTTTCTATTCAGACAAATGTTATGTACCAGAATATTGCTCCTTGTATCTAAGTAATGATGCGTAAATATATTTCAATATGAATACCGAAGCAACAATCAAAATCATAAATCAAAAATACACGTGAATATAAGGATCTCATTTTATACAGATAAATGACGAAGAGGAAACAAACAGAACAACATACAAATGCCACAAAAAATGAAGAACTAAGAACTAACAGTGTGAATCCTTAAAAAAAACAGGTGTCAAGAAGAAGGGTAGGCATGACCTGTTTCACAAGTGAATCCGTCAGAGTGTCTAGTGAGCTGTCACATACGATATATTTCAATGTAGTCGTCCATATGTTGAGCCTTCAATTGTCTTTTTAATTGGATCCTTGACTGGTACAATTTGCAACCTTTAAAGACTAAACATAAAAGACATGTACAGTTGCCTCATTTGAACAGAGCAAAAACACTGTCCCAAAAGCTGCTTAGTCAGGGATTTGTTCAATCTATGTTAATTTCATCCCTCAAGAAATTCTATGGTCGTCACCATAGCATCATTGAAAGATATGACGTGTCAGTATCTCAAATGAAAGTGGACATTTTCAGCTAGATTCACGTCTTCCCGGATTTGTCTACCGACTTTGACATTTTCCTGGATCGACTCACTCACAGTGTGACGGGTGCTGTTAACAGAGCAGGAAATGCTTACCCTTCTGGAGCACCTGATGTCAGTCTCAGTTTCACCGGAGTTCACACCGTGAATGCCTTTGTTTTGAATGTTGCGATTTCTGTTTCTGTGCTTTGTGTCTGTCTAACGTCATTGTTTTGTGTCTGGCGCCATTGTTTTCTGTGTTCTCATTTTGGCCATGTCTTTGCACTTCGATTTTTGTTGATTTCCCTCCTTTGTTCCTTCGGTATTCTACTACCGTTGTTTGGTATTAGATATCCTGTTTTAATTTAGTTTTTACTTGGTTAAGGCACAGATATGGTGTTGAGCATATGTCATGCTCTACAGGTTCCAAAGTAAGGAAGAACCGAACTGTCAGTCTAAAACGAACAATCCAAGGACAACGGCAATATCGGAAACATTGAGAAACAGAAATAACATCATCATGGCATAGAAAAGAAAAATGATGACAGACACATATGCATAAATGAATAATACAGACCAAATAAAAACCATGGGTGTACCGGTAGAATTAGCATCTCCCGCTACTTATAAGACACCCGCCGCGTTGAACATGTCAGCAAAGAGTAGAAAAGTCAAATCTGATAGAGGAAAAATTAAACTGTAGTGGCAGAGAGAAATATCTGTTGTCATCTGGGAAACAGATATCCCATAGCGGTCTACAATATCGTAATGTCTACCGTTAATTTTCTGTAGCGATGACTTCAAGCTTTTGGTAATATACCCTTGCTTAAATAGCCTATTTGTAAGTAACGAGCGCTATCAAGGCAGTCACTGATTCGTCCACAGGCCCTTAATACTGGGATAACCCAATGCCAAAACAGACGCTCAGTTTGGGTTAACGGAATACCATACGACTGATATTTGTTTTATAGGCTTGACTAGTTATTAAATTTTATACTTTCAATATCATAGAAAAGTTCTTTGGTCAAGATACTGTAATTTGTCATTTTTAAGGGGTATCCTATAGCAGAGTTTTAGATATAGTATCTTAAAATTTGTAGAAATTTGTAGTAGTCTCTGATATCCTTAAAAAAAGCTATTTTCGTGAATGTCCAGACCTAAAATAATGTTCTGCTAGCTAGGATGTAACTTATTATTCATTGATTTTTTTTTGTCAGTGTAAAATTTAGAGTAAAAGGGTCATGAATTTAAAACATTTTCGTTGAAAGCCAATTTACTTACCTGATTTTTCGAAATATTGTAATTGAAACGGAAACACGACTATCAGCTGGACACATGTGCCAAAATTCATAGGTGTCATATTTCTGCCATTACAGAGATATCATAAAATTAAATCATTTAATTCGCGTAAAAAACCCATCTGAAATTTACATCGCTCGTGCGAAGCGAATAACTCTAATTCATATGAAGGTAAAATAGCATGATCAAATTATTTGGATCAGTTGAAAATATCACATTGGTTGAATTTCGAATTTTCATGTACATGTTAATATTTTCACATTTAAATTTCAGATTTCCAAACCCATGTAATTCCCCGTGGTAGAGATGTATGCTCTTTATTTTTCTTAGATATGGTGTACTTGTACATGAGATAATATCTCATGTGTACACTTTGTTCAATGACTATTATCTAAATTTATGTAAATTGTAAAACCCAAGGATAAACTCCCTCCATCGTAGTTTTGTCCTTAGCTATATTTGATATTACTGATTATTCGGATTTCGTTTGGTTTTATGCATTTTATATCTTTTTTGAAATTATGGATTTCCTTTGTTTGGGTTCTAGTGCTGCTGATGAGGAATAAATTTCCGAAATGGCCATACAGCTCATTAAAATTAACGCAGTTGGAGTTGACATATGTGTTATTGTCTTATGTTCATTTACTCCACATCCTTTCGTAAAATATATAACAGGGTTTTGTCCAGTTTTATTGCTTTTATTAAGTTAGCTTTTATTAAGATTTATGGTAGTGCGTGTTTTTATGGAAACTAGCTTAAGTTTATTCAAATTTGAAGAGATAAGGCTTATTTCTATTCATAATAATTGAAACCGTCCTTTATAGTGCAAGTATTTAAAATTACACACTTTAAAAAACAAATAATAACCGTGAATCTTGTTTAATGAAGATAAATTACAAATCATTATAAAAAAAAACAAAACAATGAACTGTCTTTAAAATTAACATTAATTTTTTTTTAAGATTTCGTGAGGGGATTCTTGATGAAATGAAGCCAACTTTTAGTTTCGTGAGATTTTGTGACATTTTCATAAATTTTAGGAAATGACCTTTAACCCCATTTAAAACAAAATGTTACCAAATTCGATCTTTACTACATTTTATTCGATATGAAATGGTCTCCTCTTTCTAAAAACGTATAATGCACGTGTGTGTGATTCCGTTAATCCAAATTAAAAAAAATCATCGCTTGGGCACCCTACTATGAGAAGCGAATGACTTGGAAGAAGTAAACACAATATGCTGGTGCTTTTGGAATGTTGCTAAAAGAGGATAGTTGACTATTGAAAAAATGATGTAACGTTTGTTATAAAGCCTAGTTTGTAGCGTACCTCTGTTGTCAATTTCCATATGAAGATCAAGGAACAAAGCCGATGTGGAAGTATCTGTGATATCCTTATTTTCGATCCCTTTTGGATTAATCAGATGAAAATCACCAAAATAAAGATCGCCTATTCAATATCTTTAAAACACAAAACAAATCCTCAGACTTATTGGATAAAAAATCTGGGAGGAGATACTTACAGGTCGGGAGAAGTGGCGTTGAGTAACAAGTTGCGAGTCAAGCCGGAAAAGATAGCTAGGCGTATACCGGCGTCGTTTTTCGATGAATTGCGATGTTGAATAACAAAATACCGAATTTACTGTTGAAATGAAGAACTTCGGCGGAGATAGTGTAACGATTGGGGCAGTTCTTACCTACACCAGAAAAATCAGAGGGGAGCTATCCGCACAAGGGACGTATCACACTTTTAGACCAACGGAGTATGAATATGAGGTTTTTGTTGTTCCGATCCGATTGATTATATAACGGATGAATTGGATCTACGCGTGCGCGAACGCCAACCATCGCCGCAAAATCATCATCCATCAGAGCAAGCAATTCAAAATGAATGGGAGCAAATACCAAAACCGCATTCATCGAGTCTTTGTCAAAACAAATTGAAGATGTGTTGCAGGATAACTGGGGACATTTTGTGACATGAGTGAAACTTTAACAACAATGGTGTCAAACTTGTCAAGTAAATAGCCTTATAATGCGTTTCTTTTTTGAAAGAGTATATATTCTAGATAATTTAATTTCATGAATCAAACGAATGCATGCAAACATTTTAGAGGGAAATTTTCCTCAATAATAAAATTTAGATATATTAGTAAATGCTTTATTTCATTTACAGTACAATTATTGATTTAGATTTCAAAACGATTTTCAATTGATCTAAGCCTTACGTGGAATGATGCTTTCCTAATGGGATTGCTTTTATATTCTCAGTTCATTTTGAAATGTTAACTCCAAGTTAACTTCCAGTACTCGAGTTACAATCATTGGTGTCTCTCTCTTTTATACGTTCAACCTGTTTGTTTCCTAATTTTATCTATATAAATACACATACTTTGAAAGTGCTGAGATATTTGCGGTAAGTAGAGACAAATTGGTGCATTTAATATTCATATCAGAATTCCTTGTACATAAACGTGATGCAAATCAAATGATATAAGCACAAATGTCTCTCAAATTAACAACCTAATCTAAAAAAAAACCTTAGACGTAAAAAGATTCTTCATGAAGAATAAAATCGTATTTGATTAATATAATAATTCGTGTTTTCTAATCAATAATGTAGACCATGATCTTTACAGCCACATTATTTAAAATAATTCCAAAAAAAAAAAAAAAAAAAATCCAAAATCGATGGAAACATCGGATACCCAAATATACAAAGACATTATATTAGCGCCTAAAAAGGAAACAACCATACAAATTTAAAATAACTCGAACCCAAATTAAAACTATCGATAAGATCAGATATTTCGGTAAAGTAAGCATTTCATCCTTCTTACAAGATACCCGCCATATTTAACATATCAAATTGGTTACCCGCCATATTGGACATATCCAATTGGTTACCCGCCATATTGAACATCTCAAATTACCCGATAGGTAAAGATGGGGCCTATTTTGTTAAACATCACACTGATTCACACAAAAAGTATACAGAGGATGATGTCATCGCAATGCCGGAAATCTTGATCGATAACATATTTGTAGAATTTGGAGGGCAAGTTTTCCAGCAGACAATAAGAATACCTATGAAGACTATTGTGCGCCACATTTAGCACATTTGTTTCTTTATTCGTATGAAGCCAGGTTCATGCAAGTGCTAGTTCAGAAAAAAGACAATAAACCAGGCAAGTCCTTTAATTTCAGCTTCCGTTTTTTAAATGATATTCTTTCATCGAACAATCCTCATTTAAATGATAACCTTCATCTTATATACCCAAATGAACTCCAAATTAAAGAGACCACTGATACACCATCATCAGCATCATACCTAGAATTATACCTCAACCTTGACAACTCTGGACGTCTGAAAACAAAACTTTACGACAAGCGTGATGATTTCGACTTTCTAATAGTGAACTTCCCGTATTGAGCTGTAAAATAATATTCCCACATCTCTGGCATATGGGGTGTATATTTCACAACTCATTCGCTATTGCCGTGCCTGTAGTTTGTACAACTACTTTGTCAACAGAGCGAAATCACTGTTTCAAAAACTTCATCAAGGGTATGTTCAGTTACTGTTGATATTGTCACTACAGAAGTTTTACGGTCGACACCTAGATTTGACAGACCGTTACATTGTTTCTATTTCAAAAATAAGAATAGATATCTTTGGGTAGATCCAGAGTTATTGCCGGACTGACTAACACTGACTGTGACAAAACCGGACTTTCCACTGGCAGTGTGACGGGTGCCATGGGTGGAGCAGATCATGCTTACCCTTCCGGAAACCTAATGATACCTCAGTTTTGTATGGGTTCACACTGCTAGTTTATGTGGCGTTATTGTTCATGCTTGTTTATTTGTTTTGTCTTTGTCATACTGTCTCAATTCGTGTTGGATATGATTTGTCGTGAATTTGGATTTATGATTTTAGAATTTCCCCTTTCCTCGTTCTTGCTTCGGTATTCGTTTGCCGATGTGTTGTACATCTTCCTTAGCAAAAGTTTTTAAGATATGTTTTATTATTGTTCAACTGTTACTAACTTACTATGGTTTATATCGTCCATCGTAGTTGGGTTTGTTAACTTTGCAATATGCATCTAAGAAAACTTGGAATGTCAGTATTGAAATAAGATTTGTTGACTTTGAAATGCTAACTGGATAATTTAAAAAGTAATATTGTAAATTTGCATTGATTTATAAACTTTTATTGAAAATTATTGAACGTTTAGGATGTTTAATTAACCAGAAGCAGTATGTGCATCAGTATGGATAGCAATACAATCATGTTTTTCCAGCACTTCATTGTGTGCATCTACAGAAACTAAATAAACAGTTACTTTGTTATTTTGTTTTTTTCATATGTAAAATTAAACATCTCAATAGATGAACAACAGAATAAATTAGAGTGATTTATCAGGCACACACCTGGCCAAATATGTTGCCAACAAAACGAAATTTTCCTAAATGATAATCCTCCACATTGAAATTAATTTCACTGGTATATATATCTTACATTTGCCAAATAAAATTCACTGAAGCTACTGTGTTACACACATGAGAAAAGAGACACTGAGCCAACGTTGTCAGTCTGTGAAAACATGAAACTATTTCTTGTATAAAAAAGACTATTATTCTTTAATAACATATATTATGGCTGTGACTTATTAAACGCATAAATGTAGAATTAAATGTTTCTTTTGTGGGCGAACAGACCCTGTGCGAATGGACTCCGATTTTCAAAATAACTACTTCATTATTTTCACCCTGACCCCTCTTTTCCATGAAAGTGACAAAATGCAAATATGATGACATAAAGGTTATTTCCGGTTGTTATTAATGAGGTTCTTTTCATATGCCATAATGTAGACAGGGCAAATCCAGACTGTCTGCTAAGTGGCCTGACCCATAATTTTTCAAAAAGAGAGAGGTGGGGGGATGGAACCCAATTTTCCGACCAATCACCAGGAATTTAAAATATTTCTTAACCTAAGAGGTTCCAGGCATCCCCTGGTCCCCTTGATCCGCCACTTTTAGACCAAGCTAATGTATTTAAAACAAATTTTCATTTTTTTACAATCGTGTTGGTGTTTGCAATATTTTTCGATTTCACGCGTGGTGAGAAACCGTTAATGGTTGCAGCTTAAAGGGCGTATGACAGTTGTTTTCAATGCAGATAAAATAACCATGACGTATTTTCCAAGATACAATTTAATCAGTTTTTGCTGGAAGATTCCTCGTGATCGTTGTTGTTTACAAACTGGCGCCGAAAATCAGCCGTATTGTCGTTATCACCAGAGATCGCTAAATATTTATCTAAAAATAGTATTTATCGTATTTCATTAATAATATAAATATTATTTAATGCAAATATATAATAATAACATCAAATGATTTCAACACAATAAGTCACGATCTTTACACTATAACGACAGTTCGAGGTGCGCAGAAGATTCAAAATTGTCAGGTTCGTGTAACACCTTAAATTAGCTTTGAGATCTAGTAACCTGAAAATTTTACACGTGTAGCTAAGTGATATTTTAATCACTTAATCATATTATGTAACTGAGTATTTGTTTATTTATTAATAAAATTATTATTTAAAATTCATATTTGAAATGGGTCACTTAATTGAATTTGTAGAGTATTTTTGTCCAAGGGTATTTTCCCTTTGAAAACGTCACGAGTAACTTTACTCGTACCTGTTTGGTTATTCATTGATCACGGGATTATTTTATTTTTTTTTTGAAATAGAAGGTTTTGATTGGTTAAGAGGCTTTGGCGGTTAAATTTTCTTTCTGTGCTCTTGTTTTTGGGCAGAACGTAGTTGGGCACTGACATAGACAGACGCCATATTTGAGTCTTTTGATGGAATGGAAATGACTGATTGAATACCAATACTTGACCACTGGAACTTCTTTTGAATATCTTTTGACTGATGACTGTAAGTTTAACTTAACATTATTTTTTGTTCACTTTAATTTGTAAACGGTATTTCATTTATTCTTCATCTCAACTCCCCACCTTTTTAGTTCGCACGTCCTATCGTGAGTGAGAACAACATTAGCTAGGTTCAATATCTAATCAAGTTAATGCCGCTATATTCTGGCATGATATATATATACATATATATTTTATCGAGAATATTTCATTTTCTCGGCTTGGTCAAGTAGACGAGACAGTCATTTGAAAGTGTAATTTAATCAATTACCTAAGTCTTATATTTTAGTTTATATTATCAATCGTAGTAATACAAAGTAATTTGTCATTTAAATGGTGTATATGTTGTATACAGTATGTTTTTACGCATTTTTTGGGTCATGTAGTATATATATTGTAATTTTGTTTACAGGACCACTTTGATGTACTCTGTATATGTAGATGAAATTGTATGCTGTGCCATTCTTTTCATGGCCAATAAACCTGAACCTTAGACGAGTTTGGTCTTATTTATACCCTAAATCGACCTACTACACACACATACTGTTCTTTCACTCATACTGCCGATGTCTACTGAAACATATGATGATTCTTGACCAAACCCTTCGAAAAGTTTTGAATTGGAATTTTCTTCTATAGTGCGACAGCGTTCTACCAGCAGAATAGACTCCTTGAGCAAGACGAGACAGATAAGGGGGAGGTTTGGGTACCCGTAAACCGGTGTAACCCTATCATTTTGGCTAGTGCCGGTACCAAGTCTGCCTGTCCAGAGTTCCTATCGTTGTTTACGTTTGTCTTTTGTCTTATTTGTGTTTTTACTGTGTAGTTCCCTGGCAGATTGTGGCATGCGATTGTAATTTTCAGCCATTGTAGATGTTTCCTGTAATACATTTTTTAAATTCAGTTTTAATTTTATGCCTATGATCTTCGTATTTTCATTTATGACTTTGCGCTTCCGTTTTCTATAATTTTCCTAGTGTCCCCGAACCCGAATAATCCAGTCGTTATATTTCGTTTAACACCGGTCCCTCCATTCATACCTGAATGCATGAGCCATTGAAAGGCGTCGACATCACAATGCATCATCAGAAATTCCACGAAAATTTCCGTGAAAAGAGATTGTTGACGCTTGAAACCAAAATAATTATCTCCATTGCAGGAACAGTTGTTACTAATTCTTATAGTTCAGCCATTGTGTATTCTTTTCCTACAATCACTCCTTTAAGAAAAAAAAATTGAGCCGATTGGGGGCTGACGCTTTCAATGTTCATAGGGAGTTCAGGCCCTCAAAAGTAGAGAATATATGATACGGAGAAGGCCTGAATTATTTGAGTTAGTTTCCCCTTGAAATACAAGTACAACATAACAAAATCTGCTGTTTATGTTGCCAAATGGATATTTTTGTATTTGAAAAGAATGGGTCGAACCCACTGTCAGTTGACCGCCGGTTTATCAGAGATCCACAGGAGATTGACCAGTCCATTAGTCAGACTTGCCTGACATTATAAGTTATCATGCATTGAACCAACTAATATGATTATTTAGATAGTGTCGAAAATCGTTGAACGGCAAGCGGCCTTCTGGCCGCGCCGCCCAACCATTTTCGACACTATCTAAATAATCATATTAGTTGGTTCAATGCATGATAACATTTTTGTGCGGTTATGCAAACCTGTTTGTGTTTAACTAAGAAAACGATAGTTACAAAATGACCTACATTTTACTGCACGATTATACACATAAACGCTATGTCGACTGACCGCGTGAGTCTGGACAATACACAGCCGAATGGTGTATTGATTTTTCATGTTGTTTAAAGTTTAAATGGCGTTTTCGTAATACATGGAGCGAAAACCTATAAATGCAAATAAAATATTTCATATAATTTACATGTTATTCCAAGTATAGATGTATTTCACATTTTAATTTTTTAATGTAAATATCAGGCTGAAATTAGTTTTACATTACGTGGAAGTAAACTATGTTAAACTTTAATTTAGATATGCTTATTTATCCAATATGCTAACTGCATGTTTGTGAATTATTTCCTTCTATACAATTCTTATATGTACGCTTTTGAATGACTTTGGCCTAGGTGAAACACTACATTAGCATGATTATTGATTGTCTTGTGTAGGGCGGACATGGTTATTTAGCAGGTGGTTAATCAGCCAATAGAATCCAAGTTTACATCCGCATAACCGCACAATAAAATTTTACCTTGCATTATACAGGAAGGACATGGTACACTAAGGCCTATATTTGGACCTTCAATTTAAGTAAGTTATGCAAGTAAAAAATGGTGCTAAAACCTTTTAAAATAATTAAAGTTTGCAAAACAGCTACATTTTGTACCATGCCTTTCGAATTTTATAATTACTTAGCAATTACCTACATATAAACTTGAGAATAATGAACCATTGTTAGTGACAATGAGTAATGTAGTCATTATTACCATTTTCTGAATACAGTTCAGTCTGGAAAACATTGGCTCAATTCTTTGACCAGAACGAAATGCTGCTGACAAGTTTTCCTTCACCAATTCTTAATTTTCTACAAAATTTCATTCGGGTCAAGGCATGAGGCCACATTCATTTCTAATAAATACTGTGTGACACATGTTATCCAATTATCAATGAAACAATATTTTTCTAGCAGACTTGCACCAACTAATTATGTATATAGACCATTGAGAAAAGTTGTTTTTGACCCTCTTGAACAAATGTGCATCAATTTTTCACTTAATTTCTGAAATTTCGAATTTTGTAGACTTTAAAGGACCAAAATAAGTCCTTAACGTAACTACTACCCCACCGTTTTCAGTGAAATTGTAAAATTTTATCATTACTAAGGCTTCATTCCGTGTAAATGCACTCGTTGGATGTCTTTTGTATTGGATTTGGTAACTATTTCGATATTTTTTGTAATGAATACTTCTTCATGACTTATTTTTGAATGTGGCATTTCATAATATTCGATTGTAATGGTCCCAGAAGAAGTCCCCCTTGAAACACATGTACAGCATAACAAAATTGAATGTTTTTTTGTGCACGTTGGTATATTTATTTACAGTGTTGATTGTGTTCATATTATATTACTTCGGAGTTTTTTGTTCTATTCCTTTTTTTAATATATAAAATAAAATAAAAAGACTACTAAAAATAGAGTAACAATATTATCTTATTTAACTTTTTATTGTTTTTATCATGTCATTTTCTTCAATAAATAATATTTTGATTATTTTTTGTCATATCAATTAAATATCTGTTGGCATATCAAATGTGAATTGAATATTAACGTCTGCCATTTTCTCTCTGTATAGAGCATCAAACTGCTCATTTTGGGCAACAGTAAACCAGTTCTTCCAGTCTCCAATAACTCCTGAAATACAATATTAAACCAATTCTTGCAAAATATTGTTATCCAGAAAATACGGATGCCACTTCCTATGGCGCAAGCCCTAATAAAATTATCAAACCAGAAGGTAGTATATTAGTTATCGATTCAACTTTTTAGAATATTTTTGAAAAAAAAACTATTCAAAATGCATAAGATTTAACAAAATTTAAAGAATACATCCAGTATGTTTACGTCTAGCCTTAATTTGAATTGATACTTTTGCTGTGTTTTCACATTTACGTCAGCCTACAGCTAAAAAGGAATGATTCATTGCAGAACCAATTCGATTATTTGTGTACGCAAAGAAGTGAATGATATGTAAACATTGAATTGGCCTTTCGAAATGATAAGATAAAGATAAGATAATTACTAATATTATTTCAAATTATTGGAATGAATAACTAAAGGTAGTGAGAACTCAACCGTTAAAAGAATAATGACAGCATAAAAAAAACAAAAAACAAAAAAAAAAACCAGAGACATAACATGAGTACGGCACAGAAAAGAAAAATAAAGACACACACACACACATACAAAGTTGAACAACATAGGCCCAATGAAAAACCATGGGTGAGACCAGATTAACTAGTAGAGCATCTCCGGCTTCTTAAGACACCCGCCGTGTTAACATGTCAAATCCGGTAGTAATGTTAAATCCGGTAGAGGAAACAACAATTAAGCTTTTAAAGGGGAAGATCTGTTGTCATCTGGGAAACATATATCCAATAGTGGTCCACAATGTTGCGATGTCGACCGTAAAACTTCTTAAGGGATGACTTCAAGTTTTAGGTAACATACCCTGGTTTCAGTAGCTTATTTGTGAGCACGTGGGCTCTATCAAGGATGTCACTGTATCGACCACAGACCCTTGAATAGCGATTGAGTCGGGAGATGTTAACTCCGTATGCGAGAGCGGTTGGGATGTTGCTACAACAAAGAAAAGGGAAGTTTACTATTTGAAAAGTGAAGTCATCGCGTTTGGCATACAGCTTAGTTTGAAGTCTACCTCTGTTGTCAATCTCAAGCTGAAGGTCAAGGAATAATGCCGATTTGCAAGTGTCTGAAGTATCCTTATTTTTGAGCTTTTTAAGACAGATCAGATGAAGAAAATAACCAAAGCGAGGGTCTTTAATTGACAAAGTATCATCAAGATAACGGAAGCTAAAATTGAAGAATTGGGCCAGTTTTTTATCTCTATTTTAAAGAAGCCCTTCGATGAATTCAGCCTCATAAGAGTTGAGAAACACATCGGCTAGGAGTGGTGCACAGTATGTGCCCATTTGAATTCTGATAATTTGTTGAAAAACAAGTTCTCCAAATTTTCCTTTTTCTTTGCACATGATGAACATTGTATAATGTACACCAACACTTGTAAGCAGCTTTAAAGCATGGCTCGCGGTCATGAGAATGTTTCCTTTGTATTTTTTTTAAAATGTAATAAAATTTCTCAACATTGGCATAAAGTATTACCTCTTATCATTGTTGAAAAGATCTGATATTACAAGATATGTTGATATTTAGGGCAAATTGAAAATAATTCCTTCCTTGTTCCCCGTACCTACAGATGAATTTGCCCCTGTTATTATGGTTATTGCATCGAATGCTATTCATTTCTTGTAAAGGCTCATCTGACAACTCTTTTCAGTTGCAATGGAATATTTTGCGTGATAACACTTCGATTGGGGATGAATTGCATTGTGAATGGTAGAGTGTGTGTGCCCTTAGGATATGGACGCAAGATGGTCTTTTTGCAAGACGGAACAAATTCAGTAGACAAAGTACACACCGGCTTGTATATATGATGTTCCGTGCAATCTAAAAGCATACTTTGTAAACATGCAAAAATATTTAGTTCATGAACCGTATGATGTTTGATATTGACTGATGAACTGTTTTGCTGTTAGAAATTCAACAAAGTCAAAACAACAATCTGCATTGTGTATTAATATCAGGTACAGTCTATAATACATAAAATAACAACGAAACCGGTTTAACCCACCATTTCTATTTAAATGCCTGTACCAAGTCAGGATCATTGCGGTCGACAATTTTGCCGGTGGTTTCCCTGATTTCTCTTTTTGACTCATAGACTTCTGTTCTTGATCTCTCTGTTCTGTAACTTTGTTATTACCCCCCATTATACATTCATTTTGAATATCGAATGCTTTACATAGAGAACCATAAATACTTAGGTTATGAAGCATTATACCAAGAAAAAATAAAACACACTACAAAGCCCCTGAAGTTGATCTAAATAAATGCTTTGTTTTTAAAGAAATACATTATTTCAGTGATAATTCGCAAGATGGCAGACACTTTTTATTTATCAACAACCTTGAACGAAAAGTAAAAATAAAGTTTGGCAGAACATAAACAAAATTTCTTACCCTATTCTATATGACTATCATACGGAAGCTTTAAATGGACACAATACATTTTTTTATACAAAACATTTTATAAGTTTGTAAGTATGAATTAATAATTTGTAATTACAAATAAGTAAGTTGATATTACAAATTAATAGATTATAATAGCAATTAATAAATTCTTATTAAAAATTATAGACTTGAAATAATAATATAACTTCAAATTATAGAATTTAGAATTGAAATTACAAATTAATCAATTGTAATTACAAATTAATAAATTGTAATTACTAATTAATTAAATATCACAAATTGGTAAATTGTAATTAGAAAATATAATTTTTAATTACAATAAACAAGATTGGTACGGGTAGCTATGTCCCCCGCCGCTGCAGTAAAGTCGATAAAGTCCCATTTCTCATGTAAAATTTTGCGAATCGAAATGGCGGTAGGATATGATCAACTGCATTAGGTGGCAAGCAGGCAAGCAAAATTTCAGCAAAATCCCTTAATTGGATTATGACGAGATGTGTTCACAAAGTCTTCCTATTTTGTAGTATGCATTAAGTCGATAAAGTCCCATAACTCCGTAAAATTTGTCGAATCAAAATGGCGATATGAAATAATCTAGTACATATGGCAATTAACAATTAGGAAATAATCAAAGTAATTTATGACAATGTGGAAAAAATCAAAGTCCCATAACTCCCAGAAAGTGTGACAAATCAAAATGGCGATGCGATATGATCTAGTACTAATAGTGACTAACAATCATGTAAAATTTGAATGAATTCTGACCAGCGGTTTCTGAGGAGTTTGTCCACAAGATTTGCCATTGTATAACAATGTGGAAATAATCAAAGTCCCATAACTCCCACAAAATTTGACGAATCAAAATGGCGATGTGATATGATCTTGTACTAATGGTGACGAACAATCCTGTAAAATTTGAATGAATTTGACCAGCGTTTTTTTAGGAGTTGCGTCCACAAGATTTTCCATTGCATAACAATGTGGAAATAATCATAGTCTCATAACTCCCACAAAATTTGACGAATCAAAATGGCGATGCGATATGATCTAGTACTAATGGTGACTAACAATCCTGTGAAGTTTGAATAAATTCTGACCAGCGGTTTCTGAGGAGTTGCGCCCACAGAAAACGTGACACATGGACGCACGGACACACGGACGCACGGACGCAGACCATTTCCATTTTCCTTCGTCGCGTTGCGGCGGGGGACAAAAAAGTGATTGCAGTATGTCCCTATAAGCTTACGTATGGTCATCAAAATGTGAAAAAAATAAATAATACCGAAGTTACTGTACATTACTGTAAAGTTTGAAGATTTTGAAAAAAAGGAAAAAACTACTTGTTTAAACTTATTTGTTTACCTGTGTGAACCCAAAAAATTGAATTAAATGTAAATGGATGTCTTACTAAATAAAAAGGTGTCAGTAAACAAATTTCAAATAATCTAACTGTTATGGAGGTGGGATCAATAAAAAAAATCATAATACAAATATACAGTCCGCCAAAAGTTAAGCATCACTTACTTTAAAGTTTCACCAAACAAACATGTTAAAAGCTATAGGTATAAAATTTTGCATGATGATAAGACTTATCATGAAGCATGTAATGGTACTTTCTAGCTTTTGAATAGATAATCAAAAATCCGATTTTCACAACCAAAGATAAAACGATCCCTTCATTATTTTAGGCTTTAATGGGTTCTTTTAACGGACTTGGAATACGGCCAAATCTAATCAAAGTAAGATCGTCTGTTTTTTCGTAAAATTCTGAAAAATCATTTCAGATGTTTCCACGTTCCCTAAAAATGTAAAAAAAAAACGACTAAATTGACATCTTTTTTTTACAAATCGTACAGATCGGGATAATTATGCCTCGAAATAATGGAAATTATTTTTTCTAAGCTTTAACTTCTTTGAAAAAAATTCCCCAGTTTTACCGAATCAAACCAAACAAATGGTCAAGAGAAGACTTGGTACACCGGAAATCATTATTTGGATATTTTGACAGTCTCTGAATCCAATAAAGCCTTCTCTGTTTGAAAACAGACATGTATTTGGGTGTTGTACTGAAATGACAACAAAAACTCAAAATTTTAAAGGTTATCAAAATGTTGCTCGAAAATTTTAAAATTCATGTCCGTCATAAAAATGGTCTTAGCATTGACAGAACCCTAATTTAATGGGTAAATTCAGCGAAGAAATTGCTTTGTTTTGACATTTCGTCAAATTAGGGGAAATCCATCTGTAAAATTGTCGTAAAATTGGATTATCTCCCCTGTATTCAAACATTGCCTGCTATGTCTACAAACTTTACCTTTAGCACAAACAGGAATGTTCATTAGTGTTTTACGTTTGTATCTAAAATAACAACAATAATCTCCAGTCAGAATTCATGCATTGATCTGAAACTTATTTTTCTGGTCAAAGCTACCACATTTTGTGGTATTGATCCGCCTTTTTGTCTACAACTTCTTAATTTAGGTTTTATACATTAAAAAAGTTAACAAAATATTAAGAAAGTTTCAGAATTGTTTAACTTTTTATTCCCTGTCACTTTTAGAACATTTTCATTACAAAAAGGCGAACCAAAACACACGTGCTTTAAATCTGCTGCTGTATTTAAAAAACACAGAAATTATACAAGGAAGAAAATTTGATAAAATTATTTCATATAAATATCACTAGAGAAATTAACATTTTGCAATGTATCTCTCTTATTTCAACGGTAACCCCTAATTTTTATTTTTTATATGTAAACAATATAATGGTTTCAAAACACATGCAAAGTATGAACAAAATATATCATAGTTTTTTAAGCTCTCCTCTCAATATTTCTGTTTTCTTATACTCATTGGTGCGGGGTATTCGACAAAAATATTTAATCAAGGACGATGATAATGGCACCATCCGAATTTTCTGTTAATGTTTGAACTCGCATTCAAAAAGCAGTTCGAACATCTTGAGCTGTTAATGTCCGCAACTACCAAATAAACCAAAACACACAACCCTCAATGGATGATAAATGCAAAATTCGTAACCTGCTGACATTCATAATGCCTTGTTTGTCATATACTTGAATTACATTCCAATCTTCATTTAGGTTAAGATGATTAACACGTGGCTAATTGTAGTGAGAAATTGTCAATGCTGCACACTTAATTACATAAATAACAAAATATCGAATTTGCTGCTAATTTATTTTCTGCATATGTGCATTTCGACAAGTTATGTCTCTTCAGTGCGATAAAATTAAAACATTTGGGAATTCATATACTAAAATATGTGGAAAAGCTGATAAAGAATAAATACCAATAGGGTCTGTAAGTCTCGTCATGTGACACCGACTAATCACGATAAAATGGAAATTTGAAAATGTTTTCCTCGAAAAATATGACGTTGCAGGATTATGACGTTCAATTTTTTTGCTTGAAACGTCAAACATTTTTGTTAAAAATGCAACTTCCGGGTACAAAAAATTGTACGAGACTTACAGACCCTAAAGGATCTAAATAGTAAAGCTAAACTCAGCTAAGGACAGAGCTATGCAAGAGGATGATACTCTATAGCTTTTAACAAAATTTCGTTTAACTTAGATATTGGAAATAAACATCGATTTTCGGGCCAGCACCGAAGTACTGCCGACTGAGTTGGTTAGTACACTCAGTGACTATCAGTCCTCCAGTAGAGGCATCGGCCCAGTGGTAATAGAAAAAAAACATCGAATAGAAAAAAGAAGGGAAACGGGGAATGCGTCAAAGAGACAACGACCCAAAGGGGAACACTAAAAAACATAAGTTTTCAAAATGCGCATATACAGAAACTAAATTAAAAGCAACTTTATGTCTGTGGGAGTCTAGGATGATGTTTATTTCGCTTAACTTGATTACTCTTTATTTAGGGGCCACTTCCGACCTGCCGTTGGGTGTGGGGTTTCCTCACCGTTCATTGAAGATCTTATGGGGAGATAAAATAAAAACATTTAGAAATCTATCTATCGAAATATACTAAGTGCCAATGAAAACGCAACACCTGATTTTTATCTTTCATAAATCTTCTATGTCGAGCTATAGAATTTTTCTTTGCTAACTAATAAGCCAAGTGACTGCTTAAAGATTTGCATCCATGCATTTTATGTCCACTCTTGAAAATTTGCCGCAGCATCATCGTTTGAACAAGGGGTCAAAATCCAAATTCCCATTTCAATCACTCTGACGAAAAAGTAAGAAAAAAATGCCTAATTTTTCAGATTCTGGGTTTTGTCAAGAAGTTGTTTAGAGTTGAAATTTGTCAAAATAGAAATGTTTTGAATTTTTGGGTAAAAATACCGATTTTTGAGAATTTCAATGCTAAACATCAAAAAGATTTAAAAATTTGCAAAAATGTTCCAAAGATTCCAAAAGAAGCTGAAAAAAAATCAGAATGATCTGTCGTATTGCAGAGAAGAGAAACGGTACAGAAACAACCAAGAGAATGTTGAAAGTCAATATCATTCATGGATTAAATGAAAACTGGTACCAAAATTTTGAGATTGGAAAATGTTTTCACCGGGTTAAGCTTTGTAGTGGACCATAAAGAAAATCAATCATGCGTGAATTCAAGCCAAAACACTATTCTTGTGCATTTCATGCCATGTGTTGCAGTAGGCGTGGTTTCAAAAATCAGTCATGCCGAAAATTACTTTTTTTAAAAGCCTGTGTAACTGAAAGTAAATCAGCAGTGACATTTTGTAAAAATTGTTATCTGTAATAAAAAAATAAATAAAAAGATGAAGTTTTGCGTTTTCATTGCAGTTGTATATGTGTAAAAGCTGAAAGAGAACAAAGCACCAATAGGATCGAAAAAGTAAAGAATGAAAAACTGCATTGTATTTGACAAAGGGTTTAAATGGTGGGAAATATCCGTTCACTGGCTCCGCTTACGCGTTGCCTGGAAACTTATTTTACGACCATGTAATTGCCAACTGCTACATCTTAGACTCCAAATAAAATACAGCTATCTCCTAAATACAATAAACTTAGGAGTGAGTTAGATAGTTTGATTTCAGGTATACATAAACAATATATAGTTATGGCCTTTAAACATTAACTATATTTGTACAAGGCTTAAAATCAGATTTACTTGCAAGCCTTTGGCAAGCATTTTAATCTGTTTCCTACGGTTTACAAATACGTTTGATATCTTAAGACTATTATTATATTTTTTTTCCTGCAATACATAAAACAACTTCATTTCATGGAAAATATTGTTTAAAAAGGAATATTTTGGGAATTCTGTCTGTCCATAAATACCGGAAGTGGGCGTGGCTTAAATCGATATCCTGTATAGTACACAAGATACAGCTGTGTAGGATACAGCACAGCAATATACACAGGGCTTTCATTGCAGGATAAATAACAATAAGATAAATTGTTGTCAATATTTTTTCTATATATTTAAGGTTTTGTTTATGATGAATTTCATAGTATTAACTTTAATGCAGTACTGCAACTTACCTTTTCGAAACAATGTAGACTTTCCTCCTGCTGCAAATGGTCGAGATACATCAATTTTGTGGTCTTTCAAATTTTGAAACTTACATTTTTTAGCTACATCAGATATAAATTTCTTAGAATAAGGAACTTGAAGATACTTTGCCAGTCTGGTTATTAGTGTAATCGGGTCCTGTAATACAAAAACTATGAGTTTTTACAAAAAACACTTTGATTATTGGCAATCATTGCATAGTCATTCTCCGCTAAAGACATTTTGTCTTACCTAAAAATGGATTGATGCGATCAATCATATACAGAAAAAGACAATAAGCTAGCCAAATCCTTTAATTTCAGTTTTCTTTATATAGATGATTTTCTTTCATCGAACAATCCTCAATGTAAGGATAACCTTCATCTTTTATACCCAAATGAACTCGAAATTAAAGAGACCACTGATACACCATCATCAGCAGCATACCTGGACCTATACCTCTACATTGATAACTCTGGCAACTGAAAACAAAAATTTACGACAGGCTTGATGATTTCGACTTTCCAATAGTGACCTTCCTGTTTTTGAGCAGAATATTCCCTCATCTCCGGCATATGGAGTGTACATTTCGCAACTCATTCGTTATTGCCGTGCTTGTAGTTTGTACAGCGATTTTGTCAACAGAGCGAAATTACTGTCTCAAAAACTGATACATGAAGGGTATGTTCAGTCACTGTTGCAATTGTCACTACAGAAGTTTTACGGTCGTCACCACGGTTTGACAAACCGTTACAATGTTTCTATTTCAGATATCTTTGGGTAGATCCAGAGTTTGTTACCGGACTAACAACGACTGTGACAAAACCAGACTTTTCACTGGCAGTGTGACGGGTGCCACGCGTGGAGCGGATCATGCTTACCCTTCCGGAGCACCTGATGATAACTCAGTTTTTATAGGGGTTCACACTGCTAGTTCTTTAGTTGTTTGGCGTGTTTGTTTGTTTGTTTTGTTTATTTGTTTTGTCTTTGTCATACTGTCTCAATTCTTGTTGGATGCAAATTGCCGTGATTTTGGATTTCGGTATTCGTTTGCCCATGTATACTTAATATGTAAATGAAAACATTAAAAAGAGACATCAATAATAAAAATATATTGTCAAAACTTAACTACCAACTGAACTAATGTCACTTCTTCAAGGTAAAAAGTTTTGATGAAAATATAAGAAAATCATTATTCCTTTAGCGCTTCGAGAAATTACCAAATTCCGAGTAAGATAGAAGTCATTTTAAAAAGGCGTAAAGACAAATGAAAATGACCTTTAGTTTTTCGCAAAGTATTAATTTTTTATATAACTATGATTTAAACATGTCAAAACGCAGTCAAACATTCATTCGATTATTTTATGTATTCAAATGTATCTATTCAACGGAAAAAGCTATAATTTTAAGATGTCAGAAATAACTTCGTATTTTTGTTTATGAATCCCTAAATGTCATGGGAAAAGGATCAAACGAAAAAGTGCATTATTTCTCAGAAATAAATAATTGGACTTTACCATCAAGAGATCCTCATATAGAACTTGGATGATATTTATGGACTCGTTCTGCACAGCTGCAGTCATTTCTTTGGTAAAGTTAAACCAACCACCAAGATATTTGTCTGTAATGAAATTGAAATCAAAATGGTAAACCAGGTTTATTTTCATTTAGAAAATGCACAAAACCTAAGATCGGACGTGGTCATGATTCGGCAGAATTATAGGTACTGTATTCGTGAGGTGGAACCACGTAATTAGACTCCTTTGTGATGAATTATCCCCTTTACTAAACATATTTTTGGGAGAATTTTCATACCATCACAGTCGCTTTTCCGGAAAATTGTATCAAAACGATCATCCGTAAAAAAGTTGTTGGCATTGAAAATTTATATGAGTGAAAATTATGTTAATATTCTTAGAGCGGTTGGAATTCCATCAATTGGAAAGATTTACACATTTTGAGTAAGTTTTGACGAAATACTTATAATTACGTTATAAGGATGTTTGCGGTTCAATTTCAAAACTACCAGGATTTCAGCTAAATGTGATTTTTGTTAGAAAAAAAAATCACAAAGTGAATCAGTCGATATGTTAAAATGTCGTTTTGGAGATACAAATGTTTCAAAAACGGCGAAAACTAAACTGCTCTTAATTTTTTTGTTGGTTTAACAGAAGCAATGTTTATCTATTAATGAATTTGAAAATACAATTTTAAGTGACTAAATTTTGTCAAAATTCTTCAAAAGGTCTATGAAATGAAATAACGGGAAACATCAGGGGGTCGCTCGGCAAAACTTTTAACGCTTTTAAAGGGATAAATCCAGAAAATTCCGAAAATATGTACGATATGTATACTTTCCTTGATGAAGAAGATGAAGATGAAGAACAACAATAAAAGCGTTGTTCCATTACTGTGTTTTACCATGTATTTGTAGAGATTTTGTCTCATTTGCATTTACTCCATATCCCTTCATTGTTAATTTCCTTGTATAATGCTGAATAATTTTTTTACAATTTTGTATTTCGCCATTTGAAGATAACTTACTAAGCAAGGCGAAAGAACAATTTAACTCTTTGGATTTTAAGCTAAATATGCATGCAGTTTTCAAAATAAACGACATTGTATGTCTGGAACTGATATAAATAATGTATAGGATCTTGCCCAATATGGATACATTCTTTCAAAGGGTATAACAAGTAATTTCCTATCAGCATTTTCTTTAGAAATTACTCAAATGGTAGAGACTTGCACAGCCGATGTGCAAAAAAGTAATATACCCCTAATTATTCCATATACAAGAATCCAGTACCATACTATAAAAGTAGAAATTCGCATGGGGTTAATTTTCGCTTATTTCGCATTCGGGAATTTTACGCAAATCTAACTCCATGCGAATGCTTTTTACTAATAAACATTTAACAAACAAATTTTGAAGATCTGCGATTATTATAACCATGCAAAAGGTTCTCGTATGACAATCCGAGCAATTTACTCCTCGCGAAAATAACCACGTTTACTGGTCATTTCCTTTCATGTAACAGTTTTACTCGGGGGCGAGCCCCAGTCATTTCAGTACTAAGATTGGTGAAATTACGTAGATATGTTACTCAGAATATTCCGTTCATAAATTAGAATTTTAAATTCAAAACATTCAATGAACAAAGACCTTATAGCAATATTATATTTTATTTTTATTTCCAAGATGATAATATGTTTCAAATGATTCATGAGATCGGAGTGTAAGTATGCCTCTTTATTCCTATCAAAATTACTTGTTCCATTTAGCTTGTTGAAAACTAGAACCACATTTCAATACATTTAACGAAACTACATCGGTATGTAGGTCTTCAACTAGTAGTCGTCAGTGCTTTTTTTTAGATTTTGTGCTAATTTAAATTTTACCATTCTTACTTCATCCGTTATTGATTCATGATGTTTTATTAAAAGTTCTTTTTTTGACAATATTTTCATGAAATCACAATTTTGATTACAAACACGGGCCATGTTTCGAAGGTCATATATCATATATCTATCGAGACCAATACACGTCACCGTGAATCAATCGATCAATAAGACAGACCATATTATACTTTTAATGTAGATACCCATATTTCACGAAAGGATATGGAGTAAATGAACACGAGACCATAACACATATGTTAAATCCAACTGCAATGAATTCTAATGAGCGGTTTGGCCATTTCGGAAATTAATTCCACGTCAGCAGCACTAGAACCAAAACATTGAAAACCCACGATTTAAAAAGAAATAATAAAAAATGCATGAAACCAAACGAAATCCGAATAATCAGTAATGTCAAATATGGCTAAGGACAAAACTACGAGTAAAGGACTTCAACCTTAGTTTTAGAATTTAAATAAATTTAAATGATACATTTATGTAGTTATAAACAAAATGTACACATGAGATATTATCTTAGATTACACGATATCTGACAAAAATAAAGAGCATACATCTCAAACATGGGAATTGTTTTACCAACTCCATACGGCATTAAAAGACAAACTCCTGTATTGAATATTTCACGAAAAGATATGGGGTAAATGAACACGAGACCATAACACATATGTGAACTCCAACTGCAATTACTTTTGATGAGCTGTATGGCAATTTCGGAAATAAATTCCTCATCAGCAGCACTAGAACCCAAAAATAGGGAATCCACGATTCAAAAAAGTGTTAAAAATGCATACAACCAAACGAAATCCAAATATAATCAGAAATATTAAATATGACTAAGGACAAAACCACGATGGAAGGATGTGAACCTTAGTTTTAGTATTTACATTAATTTAAAATGATAGTTATAAAGTTTAACAAAGTGTATACATGGGATATAATCTTATGTACAAGTACACAATATCTAAGAAAAATAATAAAAATGTATTCCATGTATTTATCGGTATTTTTTTGTATTTTGAACCATTGGGCCGATGCCACTGCTGGTGGACCAGAGGTTCCCGAGGGTATTCACCAGCCCAATAGTCAGACTTGTCTGACATGAAAATTTTACCTTGTGTGTTATATAAATTTACTGGTTTAGTCAAAATTCTAACCATTTAAAAATACTAAGGCTTCATTCCGTGTATTGCACTCGGTAGATGTCCTTGGTACTGGATTTGGCTTCCTAATTCGATAATTTTGGAAATTAGTACTTCTTTTTGGACTACTTTTGGATTACGGCTTTCCTTATTATTTGATTTAAATGCTGCTGATGAGAGGTTACTCCTTGAAACACGTGTACAGCATAACGAAATTTACTGCTTTTATGCAACTTCGGTATTTTTTTGTATTTTGAACCATTGG
>MJUU01007118.1:72752-112015 GCA_002080025.1 Modiolus philippinarum
TCAAAATTCTAACCATTTAAAAATACTAAGGCTTCATTCCGTGTATGGCACTCGGTAGATGTCCTTGGTACTGGATTTGGCTTCCTATTTCGATAATTTTGGAAATGAGTACTTCTTTTTGGACTACTTTATGATTACGGCTTTCCTTATTGTTCTTATTGTTTGATTTTAATGCTGCTGATGAGAGGTTACTCCTTGAAACACGTGTACAGCATAACGAAATTTACTGCTTTTATGCAACTTCGGTAATTTTTTGTATTTCGACCCACTCCAATAACACTGCAATAATTACTAAGAGGCTGATTATACGTTCAATATGTCTTATCAATCAATTGAATTGCACAAAAATTTCATATGTAGGGTAAGAAATGTGCAAAGACTTCGCTCGGGAATTGACATCGACTTCAAAATGAATTATTCTTCGGTTGTACTTCAATTAACTAAAACGCATAATTCAACAGTTACGTCAGACATTTATTACTTTACGTGAATTTTACTTTAATAACTCACCATGCAGTATTTCTTTGTTGAAATATTCAGACCAACTCCAGTTCGGAATTCCTAATTTTCCAATGGAAAACGTATACCAAGACACGTAACGATCTTTTGGATTTCGATTCAAATATATTGTTTTCCGTTGTTTTTCAAAGTGTTTGGCAGGAAGCCAACTTATTGGCAGATGAGAATGTATTAATCTTTGTCCCTTTACTGCGTCTATTTCTTCCGGTTCTCTGTATTCAGTGTTCATTTCCAAAATGTTACCTTTTGCATTATATTCAGTTGTTTGTAATAAAAGCATGGAAACAATTTCGTGCAGCCAATGTGTTCCTGAAATGAAAATTAGCATCACTGCTGTAAAGAGGCATCACTACAGTCTGAAATGAAATATTTTAATTTTTATATGAGAAATTTGTTGTTTATAATTTGTTGTTTATAATATGACGTTTTTCGATCCCCAAAAGATATTAACATATGGTTAATTATACATTGAAATGGTAAACAAGAGGCTCTCAAGAGCCTGTATCGCTCACCTGGGCCACGGCTGACATTTGCAGTTAAAATAATCCCAATGTTTTAAGGGAATTATTTTCAAATTTGTTAATAGACATTGATGTTATATTATCTTTTGCGGGGGCCATCTAAGGACTATTGTTGCCACGTTTGGTTTCAATTGGCTTAGTAGTTTTAAAGAAGAAAGTATTTTTCCATAGGGTCCAATGTTAAAACTATGATTCCCGCTGGCAGCATTCTTGGATAAAGCGCAGATCTGAAAAACATTTTTTGCAGGGGACCGTCAAATGACTATTGTGGTCAAGTTTGGTTTCAATTGGCTCAGTTTCAGAGGAGAAGATCTTTGAACGTGTTTTTCCATAGGGTCCAATATTAAAACTATGATCCCCACTGGAGGCCATCTTGGATATAGTGCGGGTCTGAAAAACAAGTTTTTTGAAGGCGACCATTTAAGGACTAATGTGGCCAAATTTGGTTTCAATCGGCCAAGTAGTTTCACAGGAGAAGATCTTTGAAAGTATTTTCCCATAGGGTCCAATGTTAAATCCCCACTGGCGGCCATCTTGGATATAGTGCGGATCTGAAAAACATTTTTTGTAGGGGACCATCTAAGGACTATTGTGGCCAAGTTTGGTTTCAATTGGCCTAGTAATTTCAGAGGAGAAGATCTTTGAAAGTATTTTCCCATAGAGTCTAATGTTAAAAATATGATCGCAGCTGGCGGCCATCTTGGATATAGCACGGATCTAAAAAACAAGTTTTTGCAGGGAACCATCTAAGGACAATTGTGGCCAAGATTGGTTTTAATTGGCCCAGTAGTTTCAGGGGAGAAGATCTTTGAAAGTAGTTTCCCTGAGGATTCAATGTTAAATCTATGATCTCCGCTGGCGGCCATTTTGGATATAGCGCAGATCTGAAAAACAACTCTTTTGCAGGGGACAATCTAAGGACTATTGTAGCAAAGTTGTGTTTCAATTGGCCCAGTAGTTTCAGAGGAGAAGATCTTTGGATGAAAATTTTACACCGGACGGACGACGGACGACAGACGACGGACGACGGACGAAAAGTGATGGCAAAAGCTCACCCTTACTATAGCCAGGTGAGCTAAAAAATGGCATTGCAAATCTTGGCTTGATAAGAAACAAGCATAATGTACAGTTGTACCACAGGGACTTACTCCCGCACTAGAAAAAAATTATTTACTATCAAATGACTAAATACCGAAGTTACTCTCCGAGGTTCATATTTGACAGTAAAAAAAAATCTAGACCGGAAGCAAGTCCCTGTGGTTGTACATTCGAGAAAGTGTAAATACAACCAGACTACATTTGTAACTGTTTACATAGTGATTTTTCGGCGTATCTTTTAGCTCATAAACATTAAAGTTACAAATTATTCAATGGACTATCTTCCAAAACCTAATATCAATGAAACTAATAGAAACATTTTCCCATATGAGGCCAGTAAATGTAAATATTAGAGTTCTTAATTATAAAAAAGCATAAGTCCTTCTGGCCCTTTTATAGCTCCATTTAGCTCCTTGGTCCCTTGTAACATAAAACAGTAATTTATAGTTCATAAACTGTCATCATACTAATAAAAGCAAATAGAAGAAACAAAAGCAACGAACCCAAATGAAAGTCAAATGACAATTTAAACTTTAGGTTCTCAGAAAAGGGATTTTGATTCCCTTTAATTTCAAAAGCTTAGACATTGTAAAGTGTACTGCATAAATATTAACGTACTATTGAAAGTAACATAAACATTAGTTGCTCCAATATCTGATTCCCCCCGAGGGAACACCGGGTATAGAAATAGGACCTAGTATCTCCGGATTGCGGGGTATGACCCCTCCTAAACGGGGCTGACTCAGTGGGAACCCCGGGATATAGAAATAGGACCCTTTTCGTGGTTGTGCGGAATAAATAAATACATTTTGTACACAACCCATCTTTCGGATATGATGTAAACTCAGGTCCACGAGTTGGAAGAAATGCCACGCTTCCTGCACGTTAAAGAACCCTTGTAGCAAGCTCTTTTTGAGTGGTCCGTAGGTTATCGGCTACAAGGCTAAATTCCCCGCCCCTTTCGATTTCACCCTACTTTTCCAATGGCAGTCAGAATGTTCCGTCCCATGACCCTTTCCATAACCCAAAGTGATTATTTATTAACAAACTTGTTCTCGTCTTCATATAGCTGAAATATTGCTCAGTAGACGTTAAACAATATTCAATCAATCAATCAATCGATATCTCATTATTATGAAGACGTCTAAAGCAGCAACTGTTTTAGAATGAAATGAGAATTTAAAACAACAGTTGTCCGCAGACAACATAGCTCGCTGGGGTATAGAGCAGTGTTAGTGAAAAATTAATCTGAAAGTATTATCTTGATATAACTGCTTTTTTTCAAATTAGATACAATATGATCTCGACGTCACAAATTTGAAGTTCTAGCATTTAATAACTACGATCTAGAAGCAAGTTTAAAGTTTTTAATTGATTTCAGGACTAGGTCAAGATAAAAATGTCTAAAAATATGGTTCCTCCGGAAAGTCCTTTTCATAAGCATATAAAAACCCTAGCATTAACTGAATGCCCTCTAGAAGCATTGTTTCTTTAATTAGCTCAGGGCATGGTCAAGGAAAAATATCTTCAAATATGGCACCTCAGTAAAGTTCTTGTCATAAAAATGTCATGAATCAAATATGAAAACCCTAGCACTTAATGACTACCTTGTAGAGGCAAGGTTGAAGTTTAAATAAAACTGTCCCCAGGTTAAGGCCAAGCTCAAAATGTCTACAGATTTGGTACCTCTATGAAGCTCTTATTATCTGCATGTCACATAACAACTTTAAATGCCTAAGTAAATAATGATCAGCTTTTAGAAGTAAGGTTAAAGTTTATAAAAACTGTCCTCATGCCAATGTCAAGGTCAAAATGTCTTCAAATATGGCAATTTTATCATATCTTATCACATCTTATCATAAGGAAGTCCCTTGCCAAATATCAACATCCTAGCTTTTAATGACCCGCTTCTAGAAGCAGTGTAAAAGTTTATGAACATTTTCCTCAGGACAAGGTCAAGGTGAAAATGTCGACAAATGTAATACATGAACTTTCAGAAAGTTCTTGTCATAAGGAAGCCACATACCAAACATCAACATCCTAGATGTCCATTTTAGAAGCAAGGTTAAAGCTTTGCTGACGGCGACACCTTCATAATTGTCCTCAGGTGTAGGTCAGGGCCGAAATTACTACAAATATGGTACCTACAGAAAGCTTTCATCATGAGAAAGTAACATGCAAAATATCAACAACCTAGCTATAAGATCAACATTTCGGCAGCAAGTTAAAATTTCTCCTGATATTTAATTTCAAATACAGTACAAAGGAAAAAACTCCATCAAAATCAATAAGCATAAAAAAGTAAGGGAATTGCGCACAACAGTGGTTTTTGGGCCTTAGAGCTCTTAAAAATCTAATTACTAAGTGCATGTCTACGTCTACAGAGAATCATAAAAAACATGTGATTGGACCAAAAAATAGAACTCCTTTTTAGTTGTTCTTGTTAGGAAACGCTTTTATTTGGATCAATTGTAATAACAAATTTTTTGCAAATTTTGTTTACAACAACAGAGTTTCACCCTCATTCAAAAACTCTGTCCTTTCTGATGTTGGCATTTGAATTAACTCCTGCATATATTTGTTCTCAATCAGCAGTTATTCATCTTCACGGTTTTTGGTCTTCTTGATGTTTTGATTCGATTTGCACTGATAAGATATAAGATGCCGGAATGGCTATCTGCAGAGACTTTTTTACAGTAACTTATTTAGTCATTTATCCTCCTATAGCCTGTTGCGTTTCAAAGGCAACAAAAGCCACTACTTTAATCGATCTTCAGCTGTATAATTTTAACAACCCATCGAAATAAATATGATATCAAATCATTGTGCTATTTAAAGATACGTGCAAAAAATATCTTGTCAATTTTGGTCTTTGTTCCGACAGGGATGGGACGACAGGCCAAATTTCCCCTCCCCAAAACCCCATTTTCTCATGCCGACGTTATTTGCACAATACCATAGTAAGACCCTAATATATTTAAGGGTCAAATTACATATAAGAAAAGTTTTGTGAATAGCGTTTTCAGTTGGATTTAATGCTGTAAAATAGACAATGTCTTAAATTATAAATATCGGTAAAAGAACACGGAAGCAAAAGGGACTGAAAGCTAGTGTTTCTCACTGTGTTGAAGACCGTACGGTGACCCCTAGATGCTTTGTTTTAATCTGGAGATTGTATCCTTGACATTTACCCTATTTCGTTCCTTTTTCATAAAGTGGGGACTTAGCAATGTTACAAAATATGTATTCATAATACCTTTTTAGAATGGGTTTAAGTCGATTCTATTGATTATTAAAAAGGAATTTTAAAGTATAATGTAGATAAAGATAGATGTCTTCACTTTTCGATATCTTGGCGTGATGTTTAACTACAAATTTTGTTTCCATATGATAAAAATGATTACTTTATCAGGCAAAACTACATATATACCATTAATGTAGTAGGTAAAGGATGTTGACTGGGTTTTTCCCAATATAAAGCCAAGTGAATAACTCATTTAGATATAGTACATTTGGAAAACAAGGTCCCTGATCTTTGAAACAGTATAAGCCGACTCCGTTACCAGAATCTATAACACAAACAATGATGTCTTCAGGTATATCAAAATACAAAATACCCATGTTGCACAGTAAACAGTGTGCATGAGAAAATGGGTTTTTTGGAGGGGATTTCATGATGTCAAATTGTTCTTAGATAGAAGAGCTGAGAAAGGTAAAAGATATTGGAGCAACATATCAGCTTGCAGGTATTGTTGTAACTACAGCAACACGTGCATGACCTCTAGATCCCGTATAATTACATTTTTATACATCCCGCACAACTGGTGGTGTGCCAATCCTACTATACCAGATAAATCTTATTGGAAGTTACATAGATTTCTACAATTTTTATTACATTGTGATAAAAAACACAGTTACCCGATTTCATTGCCGTTATCAACATTACATCGTCGTCCCTAGAATCCAATTCTTTCACTTTTCTAAAATGTTCTTCGGCGTTCCTTACTATTGGCGGAGAACGCCAAATTGCGGCATCTTTATAATATATCCATGGGTATATATCATTACCAACAATTCTGTGAATAAACCAGTACTCATTGTAGGAAATAATAATACTAGTATTTCACAGTTGTCCTTCAACAAAATTATTTGATTCAGTGTCATTAACTGTGCTAATACAAATAAAGCACGAGATGAATAGTTTCACTAATCAAAATGTTGATTTGGTTTTTTTTTTTTTTTTTTTTTTTTTTTTTGTTATGGATATATATTTACTGTTAATCAAGGACTAGATACCGAAGTTACTGTGAATTTAAATTCTGCATATGCGCATTTCGACAATTTTATGTCTCTTCAGTGGAGATAAAATCCAACGAAGTGGGAAAGACCTTAATTATAGGGAAGTCCAAAATCAGTTCAATTTTATTCCTAGATTTCATAGTGTCAAAAAAATATCTAGGCAAAATTAAATAAGTACTTACTGTGCCATATTCTAATACTAAACTATAGTGTGCACATAAATAATGACACATATTTTTCTACCTATGAGATAACGATTTATTTCATTGACCCAATTTGTGAATCAGTAAAATGCATAAGTACGACCTTTACACATATAGCAAAGAGTATTGCATACAAAAATACTAATCAATCGAACACTGCACTTACACATAATAATGATAACGAAAATACGACCATTGTTGAGTCTAAATTTGTTAGCATCATAAGATGGAGAGACAGACTGCAAACCTAAAGTCACTTTTGGTTAAAATGAGCAACTAGAAAAAAGTGATCTTTATCTGTAGGTTTAAGTGGTAGACTCGTTTTCTAACTCTTAGATCAATATTCGTAACATATCGTTATTTTTTTAGAAAAAAAGTGCGAAAAACTAATATTACATCAAAATATTCATAGTCTAAGGCCAATCAGTGCTCTTGAACCAAATTAAAATTTGAATTGAAACTTCTCGTGTTAGACTTGCACACTTAATATCAGGTCAATGTCTGCTAGGGGGTAGAAAACAAGTGAGAAAATGCATGGGTGCTCCACGAAACACATGGAACACATGTGTCGCCTGCACTATATATATTAAAAATTCTTGTGTTCAAAATTGAATTACAAATAGGAAAAAGAAGGGAAACGGGGAATGTGTCGAAGAGACAACGACCCAAAGGGGAGTAATAACAACCCAAAGCCACCATAAGATCTTCAATGAACGGTGAGAAAACCCCACACCCAACGGCAGTTCGGAGTTGGCCCCTTAATAAAGAGAAATCAAGTTCAGCGAAATAAACATCATCCTAGACTCCCATAGACATAAAGTGAACTAACTAGAAAACAGACAAGACACACAAAGGCTTAATAAATTTCCTGACTTAGGACAGGCGCAAACCTGTTTTATTGGGCCCAAACCTTCTCCCTACAGCCAATGTGATAAATAAAAAAACAATCGTAGCAACAGTAAAATTCAGTTGGCATCAGGACTGAGTCAATAGTGAAAAATGAAACTGTAAGAACTAGATATACGGACAAAAACATGAAATCACAAGAGACTACTAGCAGTTAACTGACATGCCAGCTCCAGACCCATTACTAACTGACAAATAAAATTATGTAACCTAAGTATACAGCCTCCACCAAGATCCCTTCCCGTGAGGAGTTTAGCATAATTATTTCATGCATATACCAGAATACATAACCCGTGACCATGCAATACTGATTTTAGAAATTTAGAATGTGTTTAGTTAAAATGCAAAGACCCTATCAAAAANTCAATGTTAATACCAAAGAAGGCCATATGTAATGACTTGACGACAATATCGTAATTATAACCCTTATGAATTAGACGATTTAAAGGTTTTATAGTTTGTCAGGCGAGTTTAAGTATTTTTTACTCTTATGTAAAACATTACCATAAAATAAGGGATGTGAAATGCCAGCCTTGATTAGATGTTTACAGGTTGCATTGTATTTATGAACTAAGTCTTTATATCGATGATAAAATTTAGTAAAGGTTTTAACTAGTTTATGATAACGAAAACCTTGATGTAATAGTTTTTCAGTTATGAAAAGATTCCGTTCAAGAATTACAAAGTCCATATTGCACATCTTAATTATATACTGAATGCATGCATTCCTGCAAGTTTGATAGAAAAATACAGGGCCATTTATCAGGAGAAGAGGCTAATAAGCTAAAATGACATGGTCCAAAACAGCGTAAAATCCATAAAAAAAACAAAATTAAAGAAAAACAAAATGCATGGTGCACATCTGTAATATATACTGAAGCATTCTTGCTAGTTTGATTGAAAAGTGCAAAGCAGTTTAGGAGGAGTTGCGGATATTGGAGACGTTCCCTCAAGACTCCAGTAACCTAAAATGACAAAGTCCAAAAACAGTGTAAAATCTAGAAAAAAAAAACAAAATACCGGGTGCATATCTTCAACATATACTGAAGCATTTCTGCAAGTTTGGATGAAAAGGGTCGAGCGGTTTAGGAGGAGTTGTGGATAATGGAGACGTACCATCAATACTCTAGTAAGCTAATATGACAAAGTCCAAAAACAGCAATAAATCTAAAAAAAAAAACGAAAACAAAATTGGAGAAAAAAAATGCATGGTGCACATCTTCAACATAAACTGAAGCATTACTGCAAGTTTGGTTGAAAAATACAAATCCGTTGAGGATGAGTTGCGGATAATGGGGACGTACCCTCAAGACACCAATAAGCTAAAATGACAAAGTCCAAAAACAGCGTAAAATCTGGAAAAAAAACAAAATTAAACAAAAACACACATCTTCAATATACAGTGTATACTAAAGCATTCCTGCAAGTTTCGTTGAAAAGTGCCGAACGGTTAAGGAGGAGATGCGGATAATGCTTAAAATTTTTTAGCCATACAGACGGACAGACAGACGGACGCAAGACGACGGACAGTGATCCCTATGTGTCGATCCTGCACTAGGTGCAGGCGACACTAAAACTGATATTTTGCCAAAGTCCAAAACCTACATACCAATATCAGATGAACATCTTGAACAATACATATAAAATAATAAGGGAAAACTGATATTTTACAAAAATATGCAAAGTACAAGGCCATTAACACTGTCTAAAATCAGTAGATCGGAACCGACGCTTATTTGATCTGTAACTTATAGTTGTAGACTAATCTACCAAATATAAGACCAATAAGCAATGAAGGGATATGGAGTAAATATACATGAGACATAATCTCTACAAATACGTGGTAAAGAAGGCAATGAAACAACGTTTTTATTGTTAAGCTTCATTTCGAAGTCACAATGAGGCCTTGAACAATAAGCTTTACTCATACCCCAAAGCAAGAACAAGACGGTGTCTAGCACCGATTTGACTGGAATTCATTGCTACTTTTCGAGCAACGTTACATCCATACTGTTCATTACCTATGAATGCTGGATTTTCAACAAATAAAAAATTAACTGGCAAAGTGCTTTTACAATCGCTGTCATCCGTTCGTTGCCCGACAAAAAACTAACAGAAGATAATTACAACACTTAAAGAACCACAGGGCACTCATAGTATCAAAAGTAAGAAAACTTGGCATATTTAATTCATCCTATGTGGGCACAAATGCAGGTGGTCAAAGTAACAATTATTCTGCCGTTGTTTGATATTACAAAGAATAAAATTGTCAAAGCAAAATATTCTTAGAATGAAAAGTAAAAGTAGACATTTTACCCCAAAGATGCAATAGGGCAATATTGTTATTGATGGGTTTCATAATCATAATTGCTATTTTCTTCTATACAAACAAACTATATATATACATGTACCAGAATACTGCGGCTTGTATCTAAATAATGGTACGTAAATTAATTTCAAAATGAATACTGCAGCAACAACCAAAATGCATAAATAAAAAAAACATAGCAATATAAAGATAATATTTACACATAGACCATAAATGACGAAGGCCAAACAAATAAAACAACATATAAATGCCACAAAAATTAAGAATAGTGAAAATCTTTTAAAAAAAAATAACAGGAGAGTCATCATGTGCTCCGGAAGGGTAAGTATAACCTGTTTCACATGTGAATCCGTTACAATTTAGGATAATGTCAAATTCGATGTGTTTCTATGTAGTTGCCCCTATGTGGAGACTTAAATGGTGAATAAAAGGATATGGAGTAAATGCACATGAGACAAAGTCTCTACAAATACATGGTAAAAAACAAGCAAAGGAAACAACGCTTTTAATGTTGTTCTTCATCTTGAAGTCACCATGAGGCCTTCAACAATGAGCTTTGCTCGTACCTCATAGTAAGTTCAAGACGGCCCCTAGCACCGGTTTAAGCGGAATTCTTTGAAAGTCTTTTTGAATCCTTTGTTAAAGTCTTTTTGAAATGGATCCGAAACTAGTACAGTTTGCAACCTTTGAAGAGAATTCATATAAAAGATAAGTACAGTTGCCTCATTTGGTATAAGATTTCTTGTTGTATTTCAGTTTTTATTTGATTTTGGGACAGGAGATAATGTGAAACATGTTGCACGCTATTCAGGTTAAAGATTTCACTTCCTTTTCAAGAGCTTCAAAAGCATGTAAAGTATTATTGATCTGCTTAGTCAATAAGGACAGAACACTTATAAGTGTATTTGATATGCAAGTTTAATTGTTGTTCCCTTTAACACTGCAATATACATAAACAATATTCACATACAATCCTCTTGTTAGTATGTAATTCGTGTAGTTTCAGTAAGATCCTGAACAGCAATAAATAAGTTAGTTCAACAAGATGTAAAATTGAAACAAAAATTATAGAATGCAGCAAAAATAGAAGACGTACCTATTCAATATTTATGAAAAAAACAATAAAGTTTCAAACTTATTGATTGAAACCTTGGGAGGACAAATTTTCAGGAAGATCTGTAGAAGAGTGTGGTAAGCAACAAGTCTATTTTTTCGATGAATTGCGTTGATGAAATTGACACTTTCGGAAAAGAGGTAGTTTAATGATTTAATAACTTATGCCAGAAACACACATTCTGGGAAATTCAGATGCTTTGCGGTATCGTGATAAAATTATCAGGCTGGGTAATTTCAAGAATGACACTGCATACAACTTTTGAGCTTTTAGACAAAAGTATGAATGTGAGTCGTTGGTCGTTCCTTTCATCAAATCTAAACCCTTTTGATCATATGATGGATGATTTTGATAACGCCAATCTGCATCAAAATAACCATCGATTTGATCAGGCAATTCAGAATGAATTGCAAACAATACCATTTAATTAGTCTATGTCGAACACGACTTGAAGTTGTGTTGCAGGCGGACTGTGGACATAACAGGTATTGTATCTGTGATTACTGACTTTTTTGTAATAAGTTGTTCCATTTCTGACATGAGTGTGTGATACTTTAACAATACTTGTGCAAATCTCGTGAAATTAATGACATTTTTTGAATAATGCGTTTCTTTCTAGAGAATGTATGCTAGATAATTTTTTTAAATCCAACGAATGCATGCAGCTCACTGCACCAAAAATTATCTTTCAACATGATCAAAAGGTATATAAAAGGCCCAATTTCGACTACCTTTTGAGGTCTTTTTATTTCATTTTGAAAAAGTATAAAATATCTAAAAGATCACCTTTTTGTACACCTTTTTTTATACAAAAGACAGTCGAAATGGCCCACTTTTGATTCTACAAAAGCTGTTCAAAAGGTTACCTTTTGTAGTTTCAAAATGTATACAAAATGTATAGCACAAAATAGCGTCTTTTTGCACAAAATGTTATCTTTTGAGAACAAAAGTTAACAAATAGTTCATATATTTTTTTGTTTATTTTCAATAAAAGGTTAATAAAAGGTGAAATTTCAGGTGAACAAAAGATGAAAATATGTAGTCTGTTGATCACAAAAGGTAACCTTTTGTAACAATAATCCTCTGCTGTCTTTGCCTCTATAAGACTAATTTATGTCAATGGAAAAAGCTTGGTTTTATTCTTGTTTGAATATTTTTGTTCTAATGCATTAGATTTTATTTGATACTGACTTTGTAGATGTAATATACAGGTCTTGTTAGGTTAACAGTAGATTAAACTGATTTTCTTATATCATGAGAAACATAGTCTGTACAAAACATTAGACACGTCTACCGGTACTACACGTGCATATCTAGAATTTTGACAATTTTTAAAGGAATTTGGCATACAGTTAGACTTCATTGGCAGAAAAAAGGTTGAATTTCAACCGATTAAAGTTCCACAGCAAACAATATGGCATGCCAATGTCTGTTATAAAAATGTGGGCCTTAAGTCAGCCGACGTTTATTTCTGATGTTTCAATTTGTATTATTGCAGCTGTCTGTATACTACCATAGCAATATTTGCAAACTGTATTTACTAGGAAAAAAGTCCCTCACCAACATAACAATATACCCAAGAACTTCTACAGATTTTAAGCAAAATAGCCAATTCCAAAAAGGAAAGCAATTATGTTATTTTGATAAGTCTTATGATGAGCTCGAGACTGAATGTTGTAGTGAATCATGTTAATCCTATAAAATAACTATGTGATAAGATTGTGGGATATAGAACAGAACAATATCTTCTGCTGTATAATGGCCAAGCTACCACTAACAATGAAACAAGAGGTTTTCTATCAAAAAAATTATCAGTCCAAGGAGAGGCATTTTTAATTTGCTGCTTTGATATTAATCAACACATTGAGAACCTTAATAAGCTTCTGTGGCTTATTGGCCTGTGCACCATGTTTGTTTCAAAGGAAGAACTTCAAATAATAAATACATAACAACAAATGAAATCCTTTGTTCTTTGTTTTCTCTTTAAATATTTTTACAAATAAATCAATTTTTTACAATCCAAGAGATTGATCTATCCATCTCTGGAACATCCTTGTTGGCATTGTCGCCAATTGTTCTTTCGGTCAATAGTCTCCTGCTTTTGGTGGAGCAAATGTTTAAATAGTTTGCATCCAGCTTTTTCTTGTAGTCCTTGAATTTATCTGATTGCCAAGATGGCTGGTGAGTTATAAAGCCATCTTGGCATTCCTCATCAGAGGACATGTAAACTGTTGTTAAGGCAGGCCTTATTTTGGCCTTCTTAATGGCACTTATAGGCATCTTCTCCAAAGCATTTAGTCTGCGCTTGGCTCTCTGAAAAAAAAAATATATATATATAGAATTCTAATTATTAGGTAACATAATTTTCGATGTAAGTGTACTCGACAATAGCTCTAAAAATCATTCAAACGGTAACTTCATTTCAAAAGAGTTGGTAGGTCGGAAATTTATTATTTCTATTTTTTTACTTGAACGTAAACCAAATCCGGAAACTTTTCAGGCATATTGCGATTCCGATTCTAAAATTACTTTGAAATATCCGAAGTTGTCGTAATTTGCAATGTTTTGAAGTAACTTTGAGCAAATTATTTGGATTTAACCTATTTTGAATGCTTTCTGCCATAAATAATTAAAATGTTTTAATGTCTTTTTTCTTTTTTACCATATAATTTCGTCAATATACGGAACCCTGTATCAAACACAGGATCGGGTGATATCAATCTTGTTTTGTGCCGAGGCCATAATTGAAAAAAAATTTTGTTTTGGACTAAAAAATAGGGACTGTTGGGTTACCAGAAAAACATGATTTTTTTCTTTGGCCTAATATAGGAGTCGTCAGTGTTTATAAACAAACCGGGTTTTTTTGAAGCTCAAAAACCAGTTTAACCCTATGGCAAGCTGTTGTTCAAGTGCCGATACCAAGTCCAGCTATCCTGATTTTCCTATTGTTACTTTTTATATTTGTCTTTAGTTAAGTGGATTGTGGTTGTAATTTTCTGCCATTGTACACATTAATGTCTTTTGTTTTTTAATTTAGTCGGTAAACCATGAAATTGAGGTCGATATAAAGTCACATGCCAGACGATCATGACTACTATTGCCTAAAATAAAATCCAAACTACTAGTACATGTCTTGAGAAGTATTATTTTGGTACCGCTTAGTAAATGAGAAACATGCTTATCAAATAACAACATTTTGTTAATTTGTTCAATAGCCTGTACATTTTATAGCTATTCTTTAAGAAACATCATTTGCTACTCTCATTAATTTATTTACCTCCTTCTTCCTTTCATATGAAGCCTTTTTTTTCTTTTCTGCTGTTAGCTTATCCTTTGAGATAGCTTGATTTTCCTGTTTTTTGGTAACAAAGTATTTGTTTATGGCATCTGAAGAAAAATACAAAAATAATAAAAACAAACTGGTAGAAGTATTTTCATGAAGCAAAAGTAAAATATTGTTCTGACATGGCAGATTTCCTTTAGCATTAACAGATTTTAAATTCACTGACAAGATTTGAATATACAAATATTCCTCAAGTTCTATGAAAACTGTTTTTTTTGTATTATATGCAATCAGTTTCCTTTAGAAATATGAACTACCGATATCTAAAAAACTTAGTTCTGCGGATGGCCACCTATAAATTAAAAAATAAAAATAATTTATATTTAAGGTTCCATCAAAGTGTCATTGTGATCCTTTTGACCCTCATTTGCAAAACAGTTTTTGGAGGAAATTATCTGGTCAGTTGTTTATAGCAGTGTTTGATTAGTGTTTACAACAGCATCTCTCTTTAATTTATCAATGAATACTTTAGATATATATTTAATATTCTTTTTGATACTTACGATTCAAAACAGTTGAATCTGTAAATGATTGATTCCATCCTTTCACAAACATTTTGATGTGATTCGTCATTTCATCATTCACTGAATCACATGCCCTACAATATGGAAAAATTATTAGTGAGTTTTCTTTATATTGTAAAAAGGGAACATCCAATGGTAAAGCAATGAACTCAAAAGTCCTGTATTGTTCCTTACAGTGGTTTTATCTTTAGATCAAAAACTGCATATTACTTTCTGTTTTGGGACATTTCAAATTATCCAATCAGATTGCAATCTGAAGAGATATTCATTGAACTTTGGATAAAACAAGATTATACTTGGGGCATCATCAGAACTTGGGAAACTGTTAAATGTTAAAGAGCCACAGGGAGATTTTATATTAGATTGTCAGGAAACCAGCCCTGAAGTATTGAAATGGCAATATACAGTAAGTAACATTAAATTAATACCTTTTTCCATCCTGAAAAGTCCATCTCAAGCCTTTTTCTGTGCCATCTTTATATCCTTGGCGTACAGCATTCTGATTATGAAATAAAATATGAATAAATAATTATGCCACATGTATGTAAAAGTATTAATATAATAGTAGTGATTTTTTTTTATTTTGCGACCAAGAAGCAAGTACATCCCTGGAAGGGGAATAACTCTTGCCAAATTCTAATTTTAGAATCAAATTCGTAGTAAAAGTACATTCCCGAAAACAATTTCAGGACAACTTTATCCAGATAACTCTATCAATGAAAGCTACATACATCTGTCACCTGTTCAATGAATGTAATCAATACAAACAACAAAAATCTAAACTCGATGCGGACAGGGTATAATTCATTTCAAAATATTAAGTATATCCCTATAGTGGAATGTTTTTTTTTTGTTGTTGGAAAGAATATATTTTTGGGACAAGTACACTATGGCAGAGGAAATATTTCATCATATCTAACCTTGCATGTGCATGCATCTCTGATGGTAGGTCAGCATCCAGGCAAAATTAGGTCACTTTGACCTAAATTTTCCGCTTGAGTGACTTACATTCAAGTTTACGTCCGAGTTCAGATCTCAGTCACTGTACATGGTAGGATCATCTAACCTTGCATGTGCACGCATCTCTGATGGGACGTCAGTATCCTGGCAAAATTAGGTCACTTTGACCTATATTTTCCGCTTGAGCGACTTACATTCAAGTTTACGTCTGAATTCAGATCTCAGTCACTGTACGTGGTAGTTTCATCTAACCTTGCATGTGCATGCATCTCTGATGGTAGGTCAGCATCCAGGCAAAATTAGGTCACTTTGACCTATAATTTCCGCTTGAGTGACTTACATTCAAGTTGATATCCGAGTTCAGATCTCAGTCACTGTACATGGTAGAATCATCTAACCTTGCAGGTGCATGCATCTCTGATGGTATGTCAGCATCCCGGCAAAATAGGGTCACTTTGACCTATATTTTCCGCTTGAGTGACTTACATTCAAGTTGACGTCCGAGTTCAAATCTCAGTCGCTGTACATGGTAGGATCATCTAACCTTGCACGTGCATGCATCTCTGATGGGAGGTCAGCATCCCGGCAAAATTAGGTCGCTTTGACCTATATTTTCCGCTTGAGTGACTTACATTCAAGTTTACGTCCGAGTTCAGATCTCAGTCACTGTACATGGTAGGATCCTCTTACCTTGCATGTGCATGCATCTATATGTAGGTCATCATCCAGGCCAAATTAGGTCACTTTGACCTATATTTTCTGCTTGAGAATCTTGCTTTCAAGTTTACGTCCGAGTTGATATCTCAGTCACTGTACATGGTAGGATCATCTAACCTTGCAGGTGCATGCATCTCTGATGGTAGGTCAGCATCCAGGCAAAATTGGGTTGCTGCGACAAAGTGTCACAACGAGGCGAACTTTGTAATCGTTGATTACCTATGTTTTGATCTTTTAGAATTATTGAAGGTCATCACACAACCTTTTTGGTCTTTTACAATTGTGGAAAGTTTTCAAATGACTTTTTGATATATTTTGGATTTGCAAGCAGATGGAATATGACCTGTTATCATATTTTTATTTTATTTCATTTTAGAATTACCAAAAGGTGGAATATGACCATTTGTTGGATTTTGAAAATAGCAAAAGATAGAACGAGAACTTTTATCAAATGTTGTACCAATGAAAGGTGTAAGGTAATCTTTTGTACAAAAAAGGTATCAAAATGTTATCTTGGTAAACCAACGAACTTTTGACTACCTTTCAAAAAGATCAAAATGTAAACAAAAGTTGAAGATTCATGCAGAGCAGCAATTCCATAGTGTACGTTTTTCTCTATAACAAAGGTTATAAATATTAGTTAATCATTTAGTTTGTTTTGTATATAGTTTTTTATTTAGTTTTCAAAACATATTTGAATGGACCCACACCGTAAGTGGACTGATGCACATGAACTCCTCAAAGGAAGGCATCTAAGTGGACTGATGCTTATCTTACGGGAATGCCTTTATTATTGTTATTTACCGTTAGTTGGCTGATGCTAATCTAACGGGAATGTTTTTATTATTGTTAGATACCGTAATTGGGCTGATGCTAATCTAAAGGGAATGCTTTTATTATTGTTAGTTTCCGTATCCGGAAAATTCCGGGAAGTTGTCGAAATGCGCATATGCAGAAAATAAATTGACAGTAACTTCGGTATTTTGTTATTTAGTATTGTTAGTTACCGTAAGTGGGCTGATTCTAATCTAACAGGAATGCTTTTATTATTGTTAGTTACCGTAAGTGGGCTGATGCTAATCTAACGGAATGCTTTTATTATTGTAAGTTACCGTAAGTGGGCTGATGCTAATCTAACGGGAATGTTTTTATTATTGTAAGTTACCGTAAGTGGGCTGATGCTAATCTAACGGGAATGCTTTTATTATTGTAAGTTACCGTAAGTGGGCTGATGCTAATCTAACGGGAATGCTAAAATGTAGTATTCAAGTCAACTGCCAGTCCTTGGTTCGAGTTACTGTAATGTACATCACTCCCTTTTTTATAGCTTATTTGTTTCCTGTTTTTATCTATACAAATATTTCACATCCCTTATGTTTACATAAGAGTAAGAAATACTTAAACTCGCCTAACAAACTCATAAAACCTTTAGATCGTCTAATTCATACGGGTTATAATTACGGCATTGTCGTCAAATCATTACGTATGGCCTTCTTTGGTATTAACATTGATTTTTTCATAGGGTTTTTGCATTTGAACTAAACACATTCTAAATTTCTAAAATCTGTATTGCATGGACACGGGTTATGTATTCCGGTATACACATGAAATCATTATGCTAAACTCCTCAAAGGAAGGCATCTAAGTGGACTGATGCTTATCTTACGGGAATGCCTTTATTATATTTATTTACCGTTAGTTGGCTGATGCTAATCTAACGGGAATGTTTTTATTATTGTTAGATACCGTAATTGGGCTGATGCTAATCTAACGGGAATGCTTTTATTATTGTTAGTTTCTGTATCCGGAAAATTCCGGGAAGTTGTCGAAATGCACATATGCAGAAAATAAATTGACAGTAACTTCGGTATTTTGTTATTTAGTATTGTTAGTTACCGTAAGTGGGCTGATTCTAATCTAACGGGAATGCTTTTATTATTGTTAGTTACCGTTAGTTGGCTGATGCTAATCTAACGGGAATGCTTTTATTATTGTCAGTTACCGTAAGTGGGCTGATGCTAATCTAACGGAATGCTTTTATTATTGTTAGTTACCGTAAGTGGGCTGATGCTAATCTAACGGGAATGTTTTTATTATTGTAAGTTACCGTAAGTGGGCTGATGCTAATCTAACGGGAATGCTTTTATTATTGTTAGTTACCGTAAGTGGGCTGATGCTAATCTGACGGGAATGCTTTTATTATCGATAGTTAATGCTAAAATGTAGTATTCAAGTCAACTGCCAGTCCTTGGTTCGAGTTACTGTAATTTACATCACTCCCTTTTTTATAGCTTATTTGTTGCCTGTTTTTATCTATACAAATATTTCACATCCCTTATGTTTTACATAAGAGTAAAAAATACTTAAACTCGCCTAACAAACTCATAAAACCTTTAGATCGTCTAATTCATAAGGGTTATAATTACGGAATTGTCGTCAAGTCATTACGTATGGCCTTCTTTGGTATTAACATTGATTTTTTGATAGGGTTTTTGCATTTTAACTAAACACATTCTAAATTTCTAAAATCTGTATTGCATGGACACGGGTTATGTATTCCGGTATATACATGAAAACATTATGCTAAACTCCTCAAAGGAAGGCATCTTGGTGGAAGCTGTATACTGAGGGTACATAACTTACTTTGTCAGTTGGTGATGGGTCTGGAGCTGGCATGTCAGTTAACTGTTAGTAGTCTCTTGTGATTTCATGTTTTTGTCCGTATATTTAGTTCTTTCAGCAGGTTTGCGCCTGTCCTAAGTCAGGAAATTAATTAAGCCTTTGTGTGTCTTTTCTGTTTATCTATTCTTGTATATGCATGAAATCATTATGCTAAACTCCTCATGGGAAGGGATATTGGTGGAAGCTGTATACTGAGGGTACATAATTTTATTTGTCATTTGGTAATGAGTCTGGAGCTGGCATGTCAGTTAATTGCTAGTAGTCTTTTATGATTTCATGTTTATGTCCGTATTTTGAGTTCTTTCGGTTTGATTTTTCACAATTGACTCAGTTCTGTTGCTAACTGAATTTTGCTGTTGTTGCAATTGTTTTTTATTTGTCACACTGGCTAGGGGGAAGGTTTGGGCCCAATGAAACTAGTTTAACCCTGCCGCAGCAGGTTTGCGCCTGTCCTAAGTCAGGAAATTCATTAAGCCTTTGTGTGTCTTGTCTTTTTTCTAGTTAGTTTACTTAATTTCTATAGGAGTCTAGGATGATGTCTATTTCACTGAACCTTATTACTCTTTATTAAGGGGCCGACTCCGACCTGCCGTTGGGTGTGGGGTTTTCTCACCGTTCATTTAAGATCTTATGGTGGCTTTGAGTTGTTATTACTCCCCTTTAGGTCGTTGTCTCTTTGACACATTCCCCGTTTCCCTTCTTTTTTCTATATTATTAATGTGGATCATGCTTCAGATACTTGAGGGAAATAAGGGTAGTTTGGTGCTACTATAGTCATCTCAGACTGTTTATTTGAATTCTTTGTACTGTACCATGATGTAAAAACAATTGTCCCTCAAATTTACAAATTAATATAAAAACACTCTTTCTTTTGACATGAAAAGGTTCGTGACAAAGAATAAGATAAAATCGTATTTTAATAATATAATAATTATATTAAAAACAAAAATAAAACTAAAACTAAAACTAAATCAAAACAAAAACAAACAAAAAAAAAACAAAAAACAAAAAACAAACAAAAAACAAAACAAAAAACAAACAAACAACAAAAAAAACAAAACAAAAAACAAAACAAAAACAAAACAAAACAGAAAAAAAATGGCCATTGAGATTTATGCAACCTTTTTAAAGGTCGCATAAAGATATTTGCATTAAATGTTGAACATTGAAAACTGTTTGTAAAATCGAAAGAGAGATGAAAACAAATACTAACAGTTTAAAAACAGTCTTCAGACTGATTTTATTGTTCTTTGCAATCAACTCTACAGTTTCACAACTGCAATACTGCCCAAAATTCGAGAATTGGGTTAACAAAATGAGAAGCTGATATTCATCTTTGGTAATTATGCTTTCTGTGGTTACTTCCATTGCCAATTACCTGATTTTGTGCTCTATAACAAACTAATAGTAAAAAGAGGTTCACATGTGAGCCCGTACAACTCATTTGGTGGCTTTTGATAAATAAATATTTTCCACAGGGTTAAATGATTTATTTGAGGTGACAACAAATTGCTAGTAAAATCATTAATCTGGTAGATTACTGTTATTTTAAAATGCCTAGTTAATATCAATTTCGATGTATGAAACGGTTTTTAAGAATAAACAATTTACAACATTTCCCTATAGTGTCTTATGTTGAACTATCTTCCCCGCTGGATTTGTGAATGCTTCAAATATATAAAATGTTTTGGATGACCATAATAATACTATGCCTAGTTGATATAAACCGTATATATAAAACAGCTTTAAAGATTTATCAATTCGCAACAAGTTCCGACAAGGTCCAATATCAAACTAAGATCTGTATAGTGGTGGCCATCTTGGATACATGATGGGTACTAAAATCATGTATTCCTAGTTAATATAAACGTGATGTGTGAAACGGTTTTCAAAAACATAGAATTTACTACAAACTCGTAGGAACATATGTTAAACCATTTTCCCTATTTCAAATATGTTTTTATTTGTTCGCTACAAATAGTGCTAGAAACCCTTTTAAAATCATTAAAGTTTGCTAAACAGCTACCATGTCTTTCGAATTTTATAATGCTTTAGCATTACCATACATGTAAACTGGAGAATAATGACTTATAACCAATAGAATAGTCAATAATTACCATTTTCTGAAAACATTTCAGTCTGGCAAACATTGGATCAATTTATTGACCAGAATGACAAGTTTTCCTTTACTGATTCCTACATTCATTTCCAATAAATACTGTTTGTAAATATGGCATATTTTATCCCAGTTTGAATAAAACAATATTTTGTGCCATATTTTCTAGCCGACTTGCACCAACAAATAATGTAAGATGTAAACCATTGATTTAAACAGCTGCTTTGCACCCTTTTGAACAAACGTGCATTAATTTTTCACTTACTTTGTGAAATTTTGAATTTTGTAGATTTTACAGGTCCAAAATACGTCATTAAGGTACCTACTCCCCAACCATTTTCATATAAAATTGTAATAACTAATAATTACTCAGGCTTCATTCCGTGTATTGCACTCGTTGGATGTCTTTTTTACTGGATTTGGTCACCTTTTTCGATTTTTGTTTGTTTAATTTTGAATGTGGCTTTTCATCTAATTTGATTGTAATGCTTCTGAGATGACGTTACCCCTTTGAAGCACGTGTACAGCAAAGTTAACTGTTTATTACGCTTATTGGGATATTTATTTACAATGTCGAATGTGTTCATATTATGTTACTTCGGATTTTTTGTTCTACTACTATTGTTTTAAATTATAAAATGGAACTTAAAATACTAATAAAAAACTAGAGTAACAAGATTTAATTATTTAATTTTTAACTGTTTTTATCTTGCCTTTTACTTCAATAAACACTATTTTGATATTTTTTTTTGTCACATCAATTAAATATTTGTTGGCATATCAAATGTGAATTGGATATCAACGTCTGCCATTTTGTCTCTGTATAGAGCATCAAACTGTTCATTTTGGGCAACAGTAAACCAGTTCTTCCAGTCTCCAATCACTCCTGAAATACAGCATCAAATCAAGTCTTGCAAAATATGGTTATCCAGAAAACACGGATGCACTTCTTTTGGCACAAACCCTAATAAAATTATAAATCTAAAAGGTACGGATTAAAACTTTCAAGACATTATTGAAAAAAACTATTCAAAGTGCATAAGATTTCACAAAAATTAAAGAATACATCCAGTATGTTTCACATCTAGCCTTAATTTGTATTGATTCTTTTGCTGAGTTTTCACATTTACGCCAGCCTACAGCTAAAAAGGAAGTATTTATTGCAGAAACAATTCGGTTACTTGTGTACGCAAAGAAGTGAATGATATGTAAAGTTTGAATTGGCCTTTCTAAATAATAAGATAAAGCTAAGATAATTTCTATTATATCATTTCAAATCATTGGAATTAATAAGTAAAATTGTAAAAGTACGTGAGAACCGAACCGTCAATTTAAAACGAATCAAACAAGGACAATGTCAACATCGGAAAAATAAAAGCAGAGACATAACATGAATACGGCACAGAAATGAAAAAACGAAGACACACACACACAAAAGATGAATAACACAGACCCAATAAAAATCCATGGGTGAGACCACGTTGACCGATAGAATAGGCATCTCCTGCTTCTTATGACACCCATCGTGTTAACACGTCAAACCGGGTAGTAAGTTCAAATCCGGCAGAGGAAACAACAATTAAGCCTTTAAAGGGTTAGATCTGTTTTCATCTGGGAAAGCGGTTCATAAGATGGTGATGTCCACCTTAAACTTCTTGCGGGATGACTTCCAGATTTGGGTAACATACCCTTGTTTAAGAAGCTTATTTGTGAACATCAGGGCTCTGTCAAGGAAATAACTGTATCGACCACATGCCCTTGAATAGCGAATGACCTAGGAGATGAAAACTTCGTATGCCCTTGCTCTTGGGATGTTGCTTCAAAGAAAAGTGAAGTTGACTATTTGAAAAGTGAAGTCATCGCGTTTGTCATACAACTTAGTTTGAAGTCTCTCTCTGTTGTCAGTTAATAGATGAAGGTCAAGGAATGACGCCGATGCAGAAGTGTCTGTAGTATCCTAAGTTTCGAGCTCTTTTGGATAGAAATTCACCAGAGCTAGGGGTTGTTAATTGACAAAATATCATTTATATAACGAAAGCTATAACTGATACGTCAGCAAACGAATACCGAAGCAAGAACGAGGAAAGGGGGAATTCTAAAATCGTAAATCCAAAATCACGGCAATTCACATCCAACACGAATTGAGACAGTATGACACACACAAAACAAATGAACAAAAATGAACAAGAACGCCACACAACTAAAGCAGTAGCAGTGTGAACCCTATAATAACTGAGGTATCATCAGGTGCTGCGGAAGGGTAAGCATGATATGCTCCACGCATGGCACCGGTCACACGGCCAGCTATAGTATGATGATGAAAAACCTGTTTGGCGGCTGATTGGTTAATGTCATTTTCACACCTTTAGACAAAACCAATTAATATCCTCGGTACGTGTCACTTCTCTAACCCTAAATTGACAGTACAAAGGTAAAAATTTTGAAAAGCATATAATTTACTAAGAATTTAGACAAAAACCAAGATGAATCGGTACAACACATATCGTCGAAGACAAAACTAAAATATGACAGCGAGATGTATTAGACAACACAAAAAAACTAAAGCACTGACAGAGTGAACTCTAAATGAAAACCGGGAGTATCATCTGGTGTTCTGGAAGGGTAAGCATGATCTGTTCCACGCGTGGAACCCGTCACACTGCCAGTGAAAAGTCCGGTTTTGTCACAGTCGGTGTTAGTTAGTCCGGTAACAAACTCTGGATCTACCGAAAGATATCTGTTCTCATTTGTGAAATAGAAATTGTAACGGTCTGTCAAATCGTGGTAACGACCATTAAACATCTGCACTGACAATTGCAACAGTGACTGAACATACCCTTGATGTATAAGTTTTTGAGACAGCAATTTCGCTCTATTGAAAAAATCGCTGTATAAACTACAAGCACGGCAATAGCGAATGAGTTGAGAAATGTACATGCCAAATGCCGGATATTTTGGAATATTACTGCTCAAAAATGGGAAGTTCACTATTGGAAAGTAGAAATTATCACGCTTAACGTAAAGTTTTGTTTTTAGACGTCAAGAGTTGTCAATGTAGTGGTATAGGTCCAGGTATGATGCTGATGATGGTGTATCTTTAATTTCGAGTTCATTTGGGTATATAAGATGAAGGTTATCCTTAAATTGAGGATTGTTCAATGAAAGAACATCATCGATATAACGGAACCTGGCTGCATACGAATAAAGAATATGTATCCCTATTGTCTTCTGAAAAACTTGTCCTCCAAATTCTACAAATATGTAATCAATCAAGAATTCCAGCATTGCGATGACATCCTCCTCTGTATACTTTTTGTTTGAATCAGTGTGAAGTTTAACAAAATAGGCCCCATCCTTGCCTATCACTTAACATGAGTATCTTCTTTCACCCTTTTTAGTACAGAAAGATTGATGTATTAAATCCCGGAGTACTGACTTAAAATTATCGTGTGGAAGAGTAGTATAGAGAGTAGAAAAATCAAATATTTGACACTGTTGCAGTGGTTTAGTTCAGTTGACATTCTAATAAGTATTTTGAGTTTTTGAGAATCCAAATCTGATTCACTCAACTTGTTGAGTATACTTTATAACTATATATCTTGAGACCATCTTTTATTGCAGTAAGTAATAAAGTGAGGAGCTTAGAAAGGGGTTTCGTTGTGCATTTGGCAGACCCAGCAATGTATCTCTGTTTGTAAGGGCATTCATGTAATTTAGGTACCCAGTAGATATAAGGCGGGTTGTTGTTCTCTTCACTCAAACTGATACCAAAGGAAGACAATACTGAATTGTTTCAGAAATAGTTCGGCTAGGAGAGGTGTACATTTTGTGCCGATTGGAAATCCGATAATCTGTTGAAAAAAATCCTCCAAACTTCACCCTTTTTCTTTGCACAAAATGAACATGGTATTATGTACATGTACACTTTTGTTAGCAGTTTCATAGAATTGATCGCGTTCATGGGCATGTTTGCTTTATATTTTTTGAAAAAGGGAATACAATTTCTCAACATTGGCATATATTGTATCGCTTCCTATAATTGTTAAAGAGCACAGATATTACAAGATATCTTGATATTTAGAGCAAATCACACATAAATCTTTAATTGTTCCTTATACCTAAAGATGAATTTGCCCCTTTTACTATGGTTATTACATCGGATGTATTTCTTTTCTGGTAAAGACTCATCTGACAACTCTTTTAGTTGCAATGGAATATTTTTGCGTGATACAAATGTAACACTTCGATTTGGGATGAATTGCATTATGAATGGGAGAGTGCGTGTACCTTCAGGATATGGACTCAAATTGGTCATTTGGGAAGACGGAACAAGTTCAATACACAAAATACACATCGGCTTGTATATATGATTTTCCATACAATCTTAAAGCATAATTTGTAAACAAGCAACAAGTTCAATATTTAGTCCATGAACCGAATAATGTTTGAATTGGACTGATAAACTGTTCTGACGCTAGTAATTCCACAAATTGATAACAGGTACAGTCTATTATACATAAAATGACCATAAAACCTGTTTAACCCACCGTTTCTTTTGAAATGCTTGTACCAAGTCAAGACCATTGCGGTCAATAATTTTGACAGTGGTTTCCACCTGATTTCTCTTTTTGACTCCTGGACTTCGGTTCTTGGCCACTTTGTTCAGTAATTTTTTGTTATTATCCATTATACATTCATTTTAATATGGAATGAAGTTACGCAGAGAACCATAAATACTTAAGTTATGAAGCATTATACCAAGAAAAAATAAAACACACTACAAAGCCCCTGAAGTTGATCTAAATAAATGCTTTGTTATTGAATTTGTTTTTAAAGAAGTACATTATTTCAGTGAAAATTCGCACGATGGCAGACCCTTTTTTGTTTATCAACAACCTTGAACGAAAAGTTAAAAAAATAAAGTTTTGTACAACATACACAAAATTTCTTACACTATTTTATATGGTGAATAAAAGGATATCGAGTAAATGCACATGAGACAAAGTCTCTACAAAAACATGGTAAAACAAGCAAAGGAACAACGCTTTTATTGTTGTTCTTCATCTTGAAGTCACCATGAGGCCTTCAACAATGAGCTTTGCTCATACCTCAAAGTAAGTTCAAGACGGCCCCTAGCACCGGTTTAAGCGGAATTCTTTGCTAATTGTCGAGCAACGCTACATCCATGTCTTTCTTGGTCATGGGTGCGGGATTGTCAACAAATATCAATTAAACTGGCAAAGTGCTCTTTCAATCACTGCCTTCCTTTGCCCGACAAAAGCACTAGTGTCTTAAGCTAGTGGACAACTACAGCATATCGACAAACACAGGGCACTCATCAAGTCGAATGTAAGAAAACTTGGCGTTACAAAATAGTGAGATGTGGGCACTTGAAACAGGTGGTCTGGATTACATTTCGAAAATTACAAAAATAACTGCCAACATTTGAAAGTATCAATAGTATATCCATATGAGAAATTCTCTCAGGCACAAGTACACCTTAACTGAAAAATATAGAGAGCATACATCTCTCGCACGGGGAATCGTTTTACGGACTCCACACTGCAGGAGAGACAAACTCCAATCGTAAATGGTGAATAAAAGAATATGGAGTAAATGCACATGAGACAAAGTCTCTACAAATTACTATCATAAGGAAGCTTAAAAGGGACACAATAAAATTTTTTAATACAAAACATTTTTTAGTTAGTAAGTTTGAATTAATAAATTGTAATTAAAAATAAGTAAATTGATATTACAAATTAAAAGACTGAAATAACAAAATTAATAAATTGTTATTACAAATTATAGAATTGTAATTACAAATAAATATATTGTAATTATAAATTTATAAATTATTACAAATTAGTAAATTGAAATTACAAATAAATATATTGTAATTACAAATTTATAAATTATTACAAATTAGTAAATTGTAATTACAAAATTACAAAATTACAAAATATCAATTGTAATTACGAATGAGTAAATTGTTATTATTATATTTTGTAAGTACAATCTACTAATTTATAATTATTAATTTTTAATTACAAATTAAAAAAAGATTGTGCTATGTACCTATAAGCTTCCGTACTGTCATGAAAATGTGCAAAAAAATACATAATACCAGAGTTACTGTAAATTACTGTAAAGTTTTGAATATTTTTTAAAAAAAAGGAAAGAATTAATTGTTTGAACTTGTTTGTTTACCTGTGTGAACCCAAAAATTGAATGATATGTAAATTTTGGATGCCTTACTAAATGAAAAGGTGTCAGTGAACAAAGTTCAAGTAACCCAACTTTTATGGAGGTGGGATCAATAAAAAAAATTCATAATACAAATACATGTATACAGAAGATCATATAAATTCTTTCAGGTGACAAAGTGGTATTAATCCGCCATTTTTGTCTAATACTTGTTAATATAGGTTTCATACATTAAGAAAGTTAACAAAATAGTTATTTAAAATGTAAAGAAAGTTTCAGAGTTTTAATAAATGTTTATTCCCTATCACTTTTAGAACATTTTCATTACAAAAAGGCGAAGCAAAACACATGTGCTTTAAATTTAAATCTGCTGCTCGATTTCCAGAACAAAGAAATTATACAAGAGAGATAATTTGATAAAAGAATTTCATATAAATATCACTACAAAAATTAGCTTAAAAGTCGGAGTATGGACTGACGCTTGTAACCAGTAATCCTGACCAATAAATTACAACATTGCTTCAATAATGTGTTTTTTTTTATTTTTTTGCTTTGTAGCTGTTTGTGCTGTCGTTTTGGCTATGTCTTTGGACTTTTTTTTGTTAAAAAAAAAAGAAGAAAACTCCTTCCGTATTCTGCTACCATTGTTTTAAAAATATGCTTCCTGCGAAATGAATAATCTGGACATGACATTCATTGCCATCCAAAATCAAAGGGGAGTAGCCGCTAAGTACCAAAGGTTCTTCCACTTTAGAAACAGAAAAAAATTCATATATATTCACTGAAATATATTATCTTTGATTGGGAATAATCAATCTTAAATATGACTGGTTATATCAACAAAGCAGGATTTTCACTTTAATATTTATATGCCATTTTAAAATTGTAATTTTTTAAAGGCAGATAAGCCTAAATATTGGTCGATTTGTAATTTCAGAATTTCTTTAAGTGTTTTCTGTTATCTTTTCTTCATTAATTTTAGGCTTTACCACTCGTTCGATGTAGCTTCTTGTTATGTTTAAATTTATTTTGAATGCTGGTGTATCCATATTTCTCTATATTTGAGAGCTGTTTCGCAACACATATTTCTGTATTTTGTTTAAATGGTGGCGGAAAAGTGTCCGAACATTTAAAAAGAATTATAATTTCCTACGTCGTGTTTTCTTTTGTGATCCTGGTATTTGATTATTTTCTTCTATCTTCTGTATTTTATCTGAGTTTCATGTTTTGGTCTACCACTTCGGATCCTGTGATGTCTGGAAATTGGTGAGGTCATATATCATATTTCTTGTTAAAGAACTTTTCGTTATATTTTATGATACTCATGTGTAGCATATATTTATTAATATAAACAGCAACCCCTTCCCTATTTTCGAGGCGAAACAGTATTAAGATGCTATAGGGAGCAACGAAATACAAATGCATTCATTTTCCGTTGCCCACAATAGTAAAAAAACATTTTTGTTATGTCGATTTCTACTTACTATGACAGAAAGTCATACTGTATGCTTTAATATGGGGAAAATATAACTTCTTAAGGTGTCTGCAGAGTATTTATTCCCTATTATTGAATTTTGTGAAATTTTCCGTGCAGAAACATAATTGTATTATTGTCAAAATATATAATAAAATTTGGGGTCATCGTGCTTTTTAATCTCAAAACAGAAATTGAAAATTTAAGGATTTTATATAAAATGATAGCAAAAAGGGTTGCATGAGAGGATAGCTTTTAAACATTTATGATAGATTTTGTTCATACTTAGCATGTGATTGAAACCATTATATTGTTTACATACAAAAAGTAAAAATTAGGGGTTACCGTTGGAATAAAAGAGATAAATTTAAAAAAGTTAAATTTAATTATTTTAAAGAGTAAAGTAGTGAATGACTTAAAACTGTTGCAATCTTTAATAATTAATAAAAAAAGGATCTTAAGTAAATGCCACTGAGACAAATTTTCTGCAAATAAATGTTAAAAGCAAACGCTTTTTTTTGGTGTTCCTGAGGCCTTCAACAAGGAGCTTTGTTTATAATAGTAAATTTAGACGTTCCTTAGCAACCTTTTGAGTGATTGGCTAAATGTCGAAAAAAACTACATCAATATTTCTGTCTTCTCATACTCATTGATTCGGGATATTCGACAAAAATATTTAATCAAGGACAATGATAATGGAACCATTCAGATTTTCTGTTAAGGTTTGAACTCACATTCAAAAAGCAGCTCGAACACCTGAGCTGTTAATGTCCGCAACTACCAAATAAACCAAAACACACAACCCTCAATGCATAACAAATGCGAAATTCGTAACCTGCTGACATTCATAATGCCTTGTTTATCATATACTTTAATTACATTCCAATCCTCATTTAGGTTTAGATGATTAACACGTGGCTAATTTTAGTGAGAAATTGTCAATGCTGCACAATTACCAACATAAATAACAAAATACCGAATTTGCTGTTAATTTAGTTTCTGCATATGTGCATTTCGACAATTTATGTCTCTTCAGTGCGATAAAATCAAAACATTTGGAAATTCATAAACTGAAATATGTGGAAAAGCTGAAAGAGAACATATTACCAATAGGGTCTGTAAGTCTCGTCATGTGACACCGAGAAATCACGATAAAATTGAAATTTGAAAACGTTTTCCTCGAAAATATGACGTTGCAGGATTATGTCGTTCAAATTTTTTTTTGCTTGAACGTCATACGTTTATGTTTAAAATGAAACTTCCGGGCACAAATTATGCACCCGGAAGTTCCGAAATTGTAAGAGACTTACAGACCCTTTAGGATCTAAATAGTAAAGCTAAACTCAGCTAAGCACAAAACTATGCAAGAGGTTAATGCTCTACAGTTTTTAAAAAAAAAATTGTTTGACTTAGATATTGGAAATAAACATCGATTTTCGGGCCAGCACCGAAGTACTGCCGACTGAGTTGGTTAGTGACTATCAGTCCACAAGTAGAGGCATCCGTCCAGTGGTAAAAGAAAACAGAACATCGAAGTTGCTTTTAATTTAATTTCGGTATATGCGCACTTTGACAACTTATGGAATAAAAAAGATAACAGGAATCACCTACAATGGCCGAAAAACATAGCCACATGCCACAAAGTAAATAGGAACAGCAAGAAAAAACCCACAATAAAACTACAAAAGACAAACGTAAACAACGATAGGAACTCTGGACAGTCGGACTTGGTACCGGCACTCGCAAAAGCCAGCGGTGATGTTAAACCGGTTTATGGGTACCCAAACGTCCCCTTTCTCTGTCCCGTCTCCCTATAGTATAATAAACATACGAATAAAACCCATACAGGTAAACTACTAACTCCATGACCACAAATTTGAAAAGAAAAATGGGGGAACAAAACGTAATTTTGAAAGATGGGTCAAGGAGTGCTCGCCGCTGAACTTCCGGCTAGCTCAAGGAGCCTAGTCTGCTGGTAAAACACTGTCGCACTACGGAAGAAAAATCAAACTCAAAACTCCCAATGGGTTTGGTAAAGAATCATCATGTATTTCAGTAGACATCGGCAGTATCAGTGAGAGGCCAGTATGTGTGTAAAGTCCTCAGGTCACTGGATCCCAAAGCTAATTTAACGGACACATGCAGAATATCCTGTCGATATCCCCTATTGCGTAAAGAATGTATGTTACGTCCCAGTTTTTTCTGGATTTTTAATCAGTTTCTGGCATCTTTTAACAACGTTTCCGTAAAATCGAGGATGGGAAATGTCTCTTTAGTGCAGATAAAATAAATTTATTTAGAAATCTATCTATCGAAATATACTAAGTGCCAATGAAAACGCAACACCTGATTTTTATATTTTATAAATCTTCTTTGTCGAGCTAAAGAATTTTTCTTTGCTTACTACTAAGCCAAGTGACTGCTCAAAGTTTTAGAAAAAAGAAGGGAAACGGGGAATGTGTCAAAGAGACAACGACCCAAATGGGAGTAATAACAACTCAAAGCAACCAAAAGATCTTCAATGAACGGTGAGAAAACCCCACACCCAACGGAAGGTCGGAGTCGGCCCCTGAATAAAGAGTAATAATTCATGCATTTTATGTCCACTCTTGAAAAATTGCCGCAGTATCATCGTTTGAACAAAGGGTCAAAATCAAAATTCCCAAATTGTCGTACCATTTCAATCATTCTTACAAAAAAGTAAAGAAAAAAATGCCTCATTTTTCAGATTCTGAGTTTTGTCAAGAAGTTGTTAAGAGTTGAAATTCGTCAAAATAGAAATGTTTTGAACTTTTGGGTAAAAATACCGATTTTTTAGAATTTCAATACTAAACATCAAAACGATTTAAAAATTTGCAAAAATGTTCCCAAAAGATTCCAAACGAAGCTGAAAAAAAATCAAAATGATCTGTCGTAATGCAAAGAAGAAAAATGGTAAAGAAATGTCTGTTTATGGGAAAATAAGGCATTTTGAGAAACAACCAAGGAAATGTTGAAAGTCAATATCATTCATGGATTAAATGAAAACTGGTCCAAAAATTTTGAGATTGGAAAATGTTTTCACTGGGTTAAGCTTTGTAGTGGACCATAAAGAAAATCAATCATGCGTGAATTCAAGCCAAAACACTATTCTTGTGCATTTCGTGCCATGTATTGCTGTAGGCGTGGTTTAAAAAATCAGTCATGCGGAAAAATTACTTTTTTAAAAGCCTATGTAACTGAAAGTAAATTAGCAGTAACATTTGGTAAAAAGTGGTATGTGTGCGAAAAAAAAAATAAAAAGTTTAAGTGTTGCGTTTTCATTGGCACTTGTATATGTGTAAAAGCTGAAAGAGAACAAATCAATAATAGGATCTAAATAGTAAAGAATGAAAAACTGCATTGTATTTGACAAATTCGTTACTTATTTGGGTTTAAATGGTGGGAAATATCTCTTCACTGGCTCCGCTTACTCGATGCCTGGAAACTTATTTTACGACCATATAATTGCCAACGGATACATCTTACACTCCAAATAAAATACAGTTATTTCCTAAATACAATAAACTTAGGAGTGATTAGATAGTTCAATTTCAGGTATACATAAACAATATATAGTTATATTTGTACAAGGCTTAAAAACAGATTTACTTGCAAGCCTTTCGCAAGCATTTTAAACTGTTATATATTGTTTTTATCATGCAATACATAAAACAACTTCATTTCATGGAAAATATTGTCTAAAAATGCATTTTTGGGATTTCTGTCTGTCCATGAATACCGGAAGTGGGCGTGGCTTAAATCGGTATCCTGTATAGTACACAAGATCGTCCATGAATACCGGAAGTGGGCGTGGCTTAAATCGGTATCCTGTATAGTACACAAGATCCAGCTGTGCAGGATACAGCACAGCAATATACACAGGGCTTTCATTGCAGGATAAATAACAATAAGATAAATTGTTGTCAATATTGTTTCCATATATTTAAGGTTTCGTTTAGGATGAATTTCTTAGTATAAACTTTTAATGCAGTACTGCAAATTACCTTTTCGAAACAATGTAGACTTTCCTCCTTCTGCAAATGGTCGAGATACATCAATTTTGTGGTCTCTCAGATTTTGAAATTTGCATTTTTTAGCTACATTAGATATAAACTTCTCAGAATAAGGAACTTGAAGATACTTTGCCAGTCTGGTTATCTGTGTAATCGGGTCCTGTAATACAAAAATTATGATTTTTACAAAAAAAAAAATTATTGGCAATCATTGCATAGTCATTCTCGGCTAAAGACACTTTGTCTTACCTAAAAATGGATTAATATGATCATTCATATACAGAAAAAGACAATAAGCTAGCCAAATCCTTTAATTTAAGTTTCCGTTATATAAATGATGTTCTTTCATTTAACAATCCTCAATTTAAGGATAACCTTCATCTTATATACCCAAATGAATTTGAAATTAAAGAGACCACTGATACATCATCATCAGCATCATACCTGGACCTATACCTCTACATTGACAACTCTGGACGTCTGAAAACAAAAATTTACGACATGCGCGATGATTTCGACTTTCCAATAGTGAACTTCCCGTTTCTGAGCAGTAATATTCACTCATCTCCGTGTCGTGTACATTTCACAACTCATTCACTATTGCCGTGCCTGTAGTTTGTAGAGCAGATCATGCTTACCCTTCCGGAGCACCTGATGATACCTCAGTTTTTATAGGGTTCACACTGCTAGTGCTTCAGTTGTGTGGCGTTCTTGTTCATTTTTGTTTATTTGTTTTGTCTGTCATACTGTCTCAATTCTTGTTGGATATGAATTGCCGTGATTTTGGATTTATGATTTTAGAATTCCTCCTTTCCTCGTTCTTGCACCGGTATTCGTTTGCCGATATATACTTAATATGTAAATAAAAACATTAAAAAGAGACAGCAATAATAAAAAAAAATTGACCAAACTGAAGTACTAACTGAACTAATGTCACTTCTTCAGTGTAAAAAGTTTCGATGAAAATATATGAAAATTATTATTACTTTAGCGCTTCGAGAAATTACCAGATACCGAGTAAGATAGAAGTCATTTTAGAAAGGCGTAAGAACAAATAATAATGACCGTTAGTTTTTCACAAAGTATTAATTTTTGATATAACCTTGATTTAAACATGTCAAAACGCAGTAAAACATTCATTCGCTTATTTACAGTCAAATTGATCTATTCAACGAAAAAAAAAACTATAATTCTAAAATGTCAGAAATAACTTCGTATTTTTGTTTTTGAATCCCTAAATGTCATGGGAAAAGGATCAAACGAAAAAGAGCATTGATTCTTGGAAATAAATAATTGGACTTTACCATCAAGAGATCCTCATATAAAACTTGGATGATATTTATGGACTCGTTCTGTACAGCTGCAGTCATTTCTTTGGTAAAGTTAAACCAACCACCAAGATATTTGTCTGTAATGAAATGTTCATCATAATGGTAAACCAAGGTTTATCTTCATTTAGAAAATGCGCAAAATCTAAGATCGGACGAGGTCACCATTCGGCAGAATAATAGGTACTGTATTCGTGAGGTAGAACCAAGTAATTAGACTCCTTTATGGTGAATTATCTCCCTTTACTAAACATTTTTTTTGGAGAATTTTCATACCATCACAGTCGCTCAAAAATTGTATCAATACGATCATCCGTAAAATAAAGTTGTTGGCATTTGAGATTTATTTGAGAGAAAATTATGTTAATATTCTTTGAGCGGTTGGAATTCCATCAATTAGAAAGATTTACAATTTTGAGTAAGTTTCGACGAAATACTCGTAATTAGGTTATAAGGATGTTTGCTGTTCAATTTCAAAATTACCAGGATTTTAGATAAATGTGATTTTTGTTTAAAAAAATCACAAAGTGAATCAGTCGATAGGTTAAAATGTCGTTTTTGAGATACAAATGTTTCACAAACGGCGAAAACTAAATTGCCTTTTTTTGTTGTTGGTTGAACAGAGGCAATGTTTATTTATTAATGAATTTGAAAATACAATTTCAAATGACTAAATTTTGTCAAAATTCTCTTAAAGGTGTATGAAATGAAATAATGGGAAAAATCAGGGGGTCACTCAGCAAAAATTTTAATGCTTTTCAATGGTTAAACCAAAGAATTCCGAAAATCTGACAAAAATCCAACACATGAACAGAGACAACTGATCGTAAATGTACGATATATATACTTTCCTGCCAAATGCTGAATAATTTTTCTACAATTTTGTAATTTGCCATTTGAAGATAACTTACTAAACAATTTTGCGTTTCTTAAGGCGAAAAAACAATTTAACATTTTGACATTGTATGACTGGAACTGATATAAATAATGTGTAGGATCTTGTCCAATATAGACGTATTTCAAAGGGTATGACAAGTAATATCCTATCAGCATTTTCATTATAAATTGCTCAAATGGGAAAGCCTTACACAGCCGATATGCAAAAAAGAAATGTACCCCTGAATATTTCATAGACAAGAATCCAATACTATATTATAACAGTAGAAATTTTCAAATGGGGATAATTTTCGCTTGTTTCGCGTTCGGGAATTTTTCGCAAATTTAACCCCATGCGAATGCTTTTAATAATTAACGTTTCACAAATTTTGAAGATCCGCGATTATCCCTTCATGTAGCAGTCTCACTGTGGGATGAGCCCCAGTCATTTCAGTGCTTAGATTGATGAATATACGTAGATAAGTTACTCTGAATATTCCGTCCATAAATTCGAATTTTAAATTCAAAACATTCATGAACAAAGATTTTACAACAACATTTAATTCTATTTTTATTTCGAAGATGATCATATGTTAAAAATGATTCATGAGATCGGAGTGTAAGTATGCCTCTTTATTCCTTTCAAAATTACTTGTGCCATTGAGCTTGTTGAAAACTAGAACCACACTTCAATACATTTAACGAAACTTTATCGGTATGTAGGTCTTCAGTTCGTAATCGTTAGTGCATTTTTTTTATATTTTGTGCTAATTTTAATTTTACATTTCTTACTTCATCCGTAATTGCTTTATCATGTTTTATTAAAAGTTGTAATTCATTTTTTTGACAATATCATCTTATGAAATCACAATTTTGATTACAAACACGGGCCATGTTTCGAAGGTCATATATCATGACCAATACAAGTCACCGGTGAACGATTAGCTAGCTATCGATCAATGAGATAGACCATGTTATATGTGATTTTAATAGAAGTACCCATATTTAACGAAAGGATGTGGAGTAAATGCCAACGAGACCATAACACATATGCGAACTCCAACCGCAATGAATTTTAATAAGCATTACGGCCATTTCGGCAATAAATTCTACATCAGCAGCACTAGAACCCAAAGATATTTCAATATTATTCCTTTGAAGTAGCAGTGTTTAAATTTCCATATTTGGAAAAAAGGGATTTTTGCATTATATATTGTTAAAACCAAGATAATGTAGGTAGCTGAATTTTGTTTATTTTATCTTAAAAAACCATCAAAATGCAACAAAACCGTGTCTCAGATTTTTTATATAGGGTCTGGCTTGAAAATAAATGAAATTTAAATTTTTACTCCAAGAAATTTTTATTTTTCAAATTTTCAAATTAATTTAACTTTTAACTAGGCCTTGCATCAAAAATCTGAGACACTGTTTTGCAGCAATTAAAAGCTTATTAAAGATAAAGCAAACAAAACTCAGCTACCTTGAAATTTGTAAAAGTTATTTTCATTTTTAAAGTATAACCCTTAAAACCAAATATTTTGCCAAATATAGCAATTTACACATTAATACTTTTTTATTAAAGGAATACTATTGAAATTAGCATTAACAGTCAATTTAACCATTTTCCATTCATTTGATACCTTATTTCTTATTGTATCTTTACTGATAACAAAGTTACGGCCATTCAAAATCAGGTACTGACATTTTCCTTCAGAAGACTGTTGTGCTTCCTTAAGGGGGTAAAACCTTAGTTTAGAATTTAAATTAATTTAAATGATACATGTATGTAGTTATAAACAAAGTGTACACACATGCACGAGATATAATCTCATGTACAAGTACACCATATATAACAAAAATAAAGAGCATACATCTCAAACAAGGAAATTGTTCTACCAACCCAACACGCCATTAAAAGACAAACTCCTTTATTAAATATTTTACGAAAGGATATGGGGTAAATGAACACGAGACCATAACACATATGTGAACTCCACTTGCAATTACTTTTAATGAGCTGCTTGGCCATCAGCACTAGGAACCAAAGATAGGAAATCCACGATTTAAAAAAAGTTAAAAGTAAGTGAGAACCGAACCGTCAGTCAAAAGAACGAACATATCTGAGAAAAATATAAGAAATGTATTCCATGTATTCATTGAGTCCTATAAACCAACCTACATACTTTCAGATTTCGACCCACTCCAATAACACTGCAATAATTACAAAGAGGGCGTTTATACGTTCAATTTGTCTTATCAATCAACTGAATTTCTCACGAATTTCATATGTAAGGTAGAAAATGTGCAAAGACTTCGCGCTCGGGAATTGACATCGACTTCGAAATGAATTATTCTTCAGTTCTACTTCAAACAATCTAAAACACATAATACTTCAACAGTTACGTCAGACAATTGTCACCTTACGTGAAATTTATTTTAATAACTCACCATGTAGTATTTCCTTGTTGAAATATTCAGACCAAGTCCAGTTCGGAATTCCTAATTTTGCAATGGAAAACGTATACCAAGACACATACCGATCTTTTGGATTTCGATTCAAATAAATAGTTTTCCGTTGTTTTTCAAAGTGTTCGGCAGGAAGCCAACTTATTGGCAAGTGAGAATGAATTAGTCTTTGTCCCTTTACTGCATCTATTTCTTCCGGTTCTCTGTATTCAATATGCATTTCCAAAAAGTTACCTTTTGCATTATATTCAGTTGTTTGTAATAAAAGCATTGAAACAATTTCGTGCAGCCAATGTGTTCCTGAAATGAAAATTAAATTCACTGCTGAAAAGAGGAATCACTACAGTCTGAAATGGAATATTTTAATTTACATTGCGTAACAAAATTGAATACATATATTACATATGACAAATGTGCTGTAAAAACATGTCGTTTTTCGACCCCCCCCCCAGATCAAAGGAGGAAGGTAAGAATGGGAAAGTAGTCCTTCATTTGGCAAAATTGCCTCAATTCAGAAGAAGAGTCAAAAGAAAATCCCTTGAAAATCTAATGAAAAAATAAAAATTTAGGTACTATGTAAATGCAAGCTCCCTAGTCCCTTTATTATAAAGCAGTTATTCATAATTCATAAACTGTCAATCAAAAGAAATGAAACTAATGAAAGTCAAATGAAAATTTAAACTTAAAAGGGATTTTTGACTCCCTTCAATATCAATAGCTTATACGTTGTAAAACGTGCTAAACATATATTAACGTTCTATTGGAAGTAACATAAACATTTTGTCCTTTGCTATATTTGATAGTCCTAATTATTCGGATTTCGTTTGGTTTTATGCATTTTAAACATTTTTGAATATGGATTTCCTTTGTTTGGGATCTAGTGCTGCTGATGAGGAATTAATTTCCGAAATGGCCATACAGCTCATTAAAATTATTGCAGTTTGAGTTAACATATGTAGTATGGTCTCATGTTCATTTACTCCATATCCTTTCATAAAATATTACAGTTACTTTGATATCTTATCATTATGAAGACACTGTATTAGAATTAAATGAGAATTTAAAACAACATGTGTCCGCGGACAACATACAAATGTAGCTCGATGGGGGTATAGAGCAATGGCAGTGCAAAATTAATCAGAAAGTATTATCTTTATGTAATTACATTTTTTTAAATTAGATACACTATGATCTCGACGTCACAAATTTGAAGTTCTCACCCAAGCAACTACGATCTAGTTTAAAATTGCAATCAGGACAAGGTCAAGGTAAAAATGTCTATAAATATGGGTCCTCAAGAAAGCCCTTTTCAATAAACACTCTACCACTAACTTCAATGCCCTCTAGAATCAAGTTTATTTTTTAAATTACCTCAGGGCATGGTCAATTTCAAAATCTATAAATATAGCACCTCACCAGAGGCTCCAAGGAGCCTGTATCGCTCACCTTGCTTTCAGTTGCCACAATCAAGGTAACATTGTAAGTTATACAGTTGATCTTCAGTTTCTCAAACTTTCGTAGCTCAAACACCCCCAATATCTTGAACT